>PVKS010042910.1:0-15171 GCA_004027875.1 Aplodontia rufa | reverse complement strand
AAAAGAGTTAGAATCAACATATTATAAAGATATGGCTTCATCAATGTTTATAGTAGCTCAATTTAACATACCTAGATTATGGAACCAACCCAGAAGCCCAACACTCGACGAGTAGATTTAAAAACTTTGGTACATATATACAATGGGATACTACTCGGCTATTAGAAAAAACGATATTATGACTTTTGCAGCCAAATGGATGGAGATGGAAAAAATTATGGTGAGTAAAGTATCCCAATCTCAGAGATTCAAGGGATAAATGTTTTCTGTCATTTGAGGAAGCTGAATTACAACCAGAAACAGTATGATAGATGGCTAAGGTAATAATAACCTCAACATGTAATGAATTTTTACACTAACAGGGGGAACCTTGCCTAGGATACCTAGAGATGTAGGGAGGGGGGCAGTGAATGGGGAGGGATTAGGAAGGATATCAAGGAGACTGGAGAGAGGGAGTATAGGGAAATCAACTCAGAGGGAAACTTTCAACCTTCATGAGAAGTCCATTTAACACAGGGGTTCAATTAGGGAAAACATAGAACCACGGAGAACCTACGGGGGAAACCATGGAATGGCATCAGCCTTGGCTAACTATGTGAATATACATTTCTTCTTGATTGCTTGATGATGATTCCCCCTTAATTTTAAGTCTATGTTCAACAAATAAAAAAAAATAAAAAGAATTCTTTTTGCCTTATGGAAATAAAAATGTTTTTTTAGACATACAGAAAATTTTCCCAATTCAAACTGCCAGAATTCTCAGTACTTTCTGCCTGCTTTTCTCTAGACAATTAGTACGTGTCTCCATAGTGCCTTCTCCTTCTAAGAGCTTAGAAAATACCAGGAAAAGTTTCAGAAAACTTAACTGAACATAGTATCATCAGAAATTGTGTTATAAAGAAACATAACTTTGAAAGGAAAAAAATATGGGGTGGTCATCTGAAGCATTTTTGTCAATTAAAAAAATATTAATATACGGATTTATTATTGCATTCAGTAGAACCCATCTTCCACCAATTAAGGTTAAGACAAATTTGGGTTATGTATAAATTCTTTGCTTTACTGTGTTCCTTTCTCTGCTGGTACTGACACACACAAAGAAAAGAAAGAGAAAATTTTCTAAACTAGTGATTATAGGGTCTTTGAGTGAATGATTGTACAAGTAATTTATAAAAGGAACATATAATTTACTATGCTGTTTTATAACTGTAAAAATTATAATTTAAATGTGGCATATAACTTGTGTCATATACCACTTTTGGAATAGGAAAATGATAAAAACTATGCTATTATAACCATTTTGATTAAAAAAAAAGCCAAATATAAAACAGCAATTTAGTGACATACATCTAAGGGGAGCAGCATTGGAAAAAGAAAATACTTTCATTTTCTTTTAATTAATTTCACAACCAACATAAAATTATAGAATGAAACTCTTCTTCTTCATGTATGCTATATTCAATAAACAAAAATTTTGCAACTTTATAGTTGATATTTAATGTTAATGAACCTTTTCAACATACCTGTGTTGGTTTCTGTTTCTTTTTCTTCTGTTTTTTAGAAAGTCTAAGAGCAAATGTAAATAAAAATGTCAAATAGTTGACTGGGAAGATTCACCAAGTGAAAAGAAAAATTACTGAAATATCAAGGGTAAAGAAATATTTTAAAACATTTAATATCATAAAGCACTAAAAAGATAAGGAAAATATTCATATTGTCACTTCTGAGAATAATAACAGGTTAAATGGTTGGTAATTAGCCTATCAATTGCCTAGGTATGAAACTGCTTTTAATATAGTCATAATATATTTGGTGAAAATCAGATCTGACAGTATCATAATGAAATTCTATCAACGAGAAGAAACTTAGAAAATATTAGCATTAACAGAATACTTTTCTTAAGACAAAATAGCATTTAAATAATATCTAAATGTCAGAAATATGTTTGGTGAAATTTACTATTTTAAAAGTACTTTTGTTTTGGTGTAACTTCAATTTCTTCCTCAGAATTGGCATTCAACAGATTTTCATCTGTATGAGATCCTGAAAAATTTTCTTCTTCCTCCTCCAACTGTTGTTTTAACAAGGCAACCATTTCCCGATGCTTCTTTGACTTTTCATGATTCTTCATGCTGAAAGAACAATTTGATGTGAGTAATTGCACTGGTGTTAATAAATTCCCACACAAGCTGCTAAATGATTGCAACTAAGTTGAAACTGCCAAATATTTAAGATTTTATCCAGAGCAACAGAAGCCTGTCAGGACTGCCCAGACATTAATGCCCCAGGGATCTGAGTACGCCCTTCCTTTTCTTACTTTCTACTTTAATATTTTTTCCCTTTTATTTCTTGCCAAATTTTATTATTTTTCAATTATTCTCTTAATGCATGATTTTATATCTTTATTTCAAGAAAATAGTATTTTTACAAAGAAAGTAAAACTAAAAAACTGAAACAAAAGGCACCATGAGAACAAAAAGTTAAGCCCGCAGAGGAAGAAAATTATTTGCCATACATATAACAAACGGGATTTTTCAATTCTTAAAATTAAAATTTTTTCCAGCTTCCTTTTTAATCATTAAGTGTTTTACTAAAAGTGCTTCTACATTTCATGCCATGCTACAATCTTTCGGGGATCACTGGAAATTACAAGATACACATTCTAACCTCAAAAAAAATATTCCTAGAACTAGAGAAATGGTGATACGGGAGCTTGAAGGACAAGAGTAATTTACTTTTTTTTGGTTTTTTTTCTATAGGTGGTCTTTATCTTCTCACTCTTACCACTCAAACTGTAAGGTCAGAGACATCTCTGAAACTCTGTGCAGAATGCCAAAATGCTATTCAGTGTACCCACAGGCAACTAAAACACCTTTCACAAAATAGAGCTGACAACATGAGAGTTAGATAAACTAGAATGTAGGAAACTTGGGCTTGGGATATAACTCTGTGGTAGGACGCTTGCCTCGTATGCATGAGACCCTGGGTTCAAACCCTGGCACTGGGGGAGAAAGAAAAAGAAAAGAAGGTAGGAAACCTATGTCACTATTTACTTTGTTATCTGTTCAAACTGTTCGTTTTCAAAGTTTTGATAGCTACTTTCCTTTACCAATAAAATTCTTATTCTGACCAAAGTCCATTGGATAAATTAGGATATATTCACTATATCAGAAATAAGTGCTCATGCTGAGCGAAGTTAGCCAAACACAGAGAGTCAAGGGTCAAATGTCTTCCCTCATTTGTGGAGGCTAGTGCTAAACCCAGGCTTGGGTGAAAGGTAGTCACACTCACGTACTGGACACACCAAGGGCATAGCAACACATAATCTAGGTGGACCACAGACATGTAGGGTGGGGGAAAGAGGAGGGGAAGGGTGAGGGATGAAGAGAGGGAGGAAAGATAGCAAGGGATCTAGGAAAATAACAAGGTAGCATGCTCTTTTACACCCCCTCCCAGAAATCAAATTATATTTACGCAGTTATTTAATTCTGGAAAATTTACAATCTTATACATGCACACACATAGAGACATATTTGCTATAGGGACATAACAGAGAAGAATCAAGAAACTGAGGTATGGGCAATATGAGGGTAACTATGGTTTAGGATTAAATGGATATCATATTGCTACTTTATATGCATTTATGATTATACAACACTTCAACTCCTTAACTAAAAAAAAGGAAGTGCTCAAAATGATAGGGTCATGTCAAAAGGACATAGGAGCTGGCTTAAAGGAACTTTAAAACAAATCTAGAAATGTTTGAGCATTAAAAAGGGTAACGAATTATGAAACACTGAAAAAATTGCGAATTCAATAATAAAAAATTGATAAAAGAAAAGATAAATGAAGTAGATAGATAAATGGGGGAAAGGGAAGGTGCTTGTTTATAAGAGACTACCACATGCTGACTAATACATGTAGAAGGAGCAGAAAAGCATCATTTGGCAACCATCACAGTGAGGCCTGGTAAAGGCTGAATATACCTTATCCAAAACAAACACACACAGATAAGATCTCCTGGGGACAGGATGCAAGTCTAAACACAAAACTCATTTATGTTTCACATGTACCTTGTACAGATAACCGGATGGTAATTTTATACAGTATGTTCAATGTGCCTGCATGAGAATTTTCCCACTTTTGACATTATGTTTGCACTCAAAAAGTTTAGGATTTTGGAGAATTTTGTATTTTCAGACTAGAGATACTCAACCTGTACAAGATTAAATCAACAATGGAAGCTCAATTTGTGGGGGTGCCTCCACATAGATTAAACATGCTTCCAGGGAAAATTCTTTGAAAGGGAAAAAAAATACTAATTCTGCAATAGAAAAACTGGACAGTACCTTGATTAGGTAATCAAAATGATCACCAGTGAAGAAATGACTCTGTGTCTCCAGTTATGAACCCCACAACATGTTACATAGTACCCACATGCATAACATTTCCTCATAACTGAATCTAACTATGAAGAAACACACAAACCCCAAATGAGAAATACAAGGGAAAAAAAGAACACTTTAAAGGGTTAGTATATTTCCAAAATGTAAATGGCATAAAAGACAAGTTGAGTAAGCTATTCCAGATAAAGTGAGACAAAAGAGAGAAACAAATGTAAGAATATGATCCCAGACAGGATTCTGTACTCAAGTGGGAAAAATGTTATACAGAACACTGATAAAAGATCAACTGACAAAACTGGAATATAAGCAATAAATTAGATAAAAGTTCTATTTCAATGTCATACTTTTCCTAAAGTTGGTAACATATCTTTATTTTAAATATGTAGGGAAGTATTTAGAGGTAGAAGAGCAATATATATGAAACTTACTTTCAAATTATACAGGAAAAAAACTGTGCTGTGTGTGCACAGGTATTAGTACGCAGAGAGCACACACAAGTGGAACAGAACATTAGCAACCAGTAAATAAGGTATGCCATATCCTATTCTTGCAACTTTACTTCATGTGTAATATTATTTCCAAAAAAATCTTTCACTATTTTTTTTTTTTTGCTTGTTTTGGACTTTTCTGACTCTCACCGCTTCTCTTACTACCCTGCCAATTCTCCCGTAGGATTATCCAGGAATATGTGTTCACACTGCCACATGCCTATTCTTATCCTTTGCTCTCCTTTGCAGGTATTATGCTTCTTTTCCCTAGTGATTTGACTTTCTTTTTCTCCCATGTCCTTTCCCCCATCCTTTATAATGGAATCCTTTTTAATGCTTCTCTCTTCATCATTGTTTCCAAAAGATGAAGTGATTCCACTTCAGCAAATATACTCTTGGCAGGGCAAGTTTAAATTCCTCGGTTGGCATCAATAACATGCATGAAACAGTGATGCTAGAAGTGAGTCTGATGCCAATGGTGAGAGATGATTAAATACAGTCTATCCTTGACTGTGTGCTTCTGCCCTATCAAAACAAGCAAAACTTCTTTCTGGAAACAGCATGATGTGTAATTTAAAAAGCAAATATCACATGGGAATAGTGGGATGGACGACAATTGGTACAACAGGCTTAACTGCTCATACTTGTACTTCTTCCTTGCCTGCTGGACAAGAATTCCCCAAGATGACACGTGGCGGTCAGTGATCTACTGTTGTAAGGACATTCATTCAAAGTGCTACACCACTTTGCCTCAAAAAAAAAAAAAAAAAAAAAAAAAAGGTGATTTCAAAAATATTAAACTTACGCCTTTTCTGTCTTGAAAGATTTATCACATGCTGGGCAGTAAAGGTCATCAAAATGCTCAGCATCCTCAGCCTCATCACTATCTTTACCTATGAAGGAAAAGTCTATGGTAAGAATCCTGTTTGGTTAGAACACAAATCTGAAATACATGAACAAGTGAAACATCTTCAGTAAGAATCTAAAGTTGCATACAAATTAGAAACTAAAATTCTTGTTTTACAAAAAAATCCAAAAAGAACAAAACAACAACAAAAAATAAAAACAACATATGCTGTCAGGATTTGAATTGGTCTTTTAAAGTCAGCACTAAAAACTTCCAGATAAATCATCCTATCTTTCAAGTTCCTTTTGTAAATCTGCTCAAAAGAAGAATCAGAAAATCTTCAAAGTCCTAAGTTTTGAATATCAAATACTACTTTAATAGTTCAACTATAAAGAAGTTTTTTCAACAAAGGATTTTTACAACTGTGATCTACTCTAATAAGCTTAAACTTAGCTTACAACAGTCCACCATTACTGAACAGGTCATAAAATAGGATATTATATATGTAAGGTTTTAACAATTTCTTTACAGACCATTTTTATAAGCTTGAAGCTTTATTAGAAACAAAATAATTACTATTAATGTGGTCCACAAATTCCAAGTGACTAAGCAGCTCAAATGGAATTCTTTGCACAATCCCAAATTATACTTTTTAGGAAATAAAAAGTAAATTGAGGGCTGGAGCAGTGGCTCGGCAGTTATGGCACTTGCCAGGCATATGCAAGGACATGGGTTTGAACCCCAGCACCATGTATATAACGAAGTGTCAGAGCAACGAAAGCCATATGAAAAACTAAATAAAACTGGTTCTCTCTTTCCCTCTATCACTGTTCCTCTCTCTCTTAAAAAAAAAAAAAAGTAAATTGATTGCCTTTTGAGATTTATTATTACATAAATAAAGATCCCAAGTTCATGTCTTTCATATTTTATATTTTGGTTCTTTATAAGTCTGAGAAACATTGTCACTAAAATCTTACGTGGCCAAAATATATCTTACCTAAGGTTAAAGTCTAAAATAGTAGTCCCCATAAACTACAGGATTTGTTCTGAAGCCTTTAGTGGATGCCTGAAACCTCAGATACTACTAAATCCTATAACAGAATGCTTTTTCCATCTTAACCAAGCACTTACCACATTGGCTTTCCAGTCTGAAACTGAACAGCGAAACTACCATGGATTTCTTTTTTCTTCTTAATGACTTCATGATTAGAAGATTCATTCTTACTGGAGTTCTTAAAAACCTCAGCATCTGACTTTTTTCCTTTCCTTAAACTGTATCAGGAACTGAGCCCAAGGGTGCTTAACCACTGAGCCACATCCCCAGCCCTTTTTTTATTTTGAGACAGAGTCTCACTAAGTTGTTTAGGGATTTGTTAAATTGCTGGGGCTGGCCTCAAACTTCCAGTACTCCCGCCTCACCCTCCTGAGTCTCACTGGGATTACAAGCAAACACCACCAAGCCAGGACCACCTTTTCATTTAAAGAAAGTACTTTATAACTTTTTTTTTGGCATGTCTTAATCATCAGCAACATTACTATTGTACTTTTGGACCATTATTAAGTAAAATAAAAGGTTCCCTGACCACAAGCACTGTGATACCATGACAATCAATCTGATAATCTAGAAGTGATTAATGGATGGGTGCACATACATCTTTGATACTCTGGAGAGTGAGATGACTCCCTTCCAAATGGGGTATGATATAATATTGCAAAATTTTATCACACTACCAAGACAAGGGCTTGAGTTATTATTAAATACTTGAGTTATTTATGAAATTTTCCATTTACTATTTTCAGATTGCAGTTGACCAACATAACTGAAACTATGGAAGGCAAAATCAAAGATAAGGGGGGACCCTATTGCATGTGGTGTTATTTTGCAGTTATGTGTACACTTTCAACATATCATATACATGACATAACCTTTAATTAATCAAACAGTTAATAAAGAATGCTGGATTTGAAGTAAAAAAAAAATCTAGATCTCAAAATGGTCATGCACTCAGGTAAATGCCGTATCTTCTCAGACTCCTTCTTTCCTCTTCAGTAAATGGATATAATTCCATCACAAAATCTACATTTAAGGGGTACTTCATGAGGATCAGGTAAGATCTTGTATGTGAAAGGTTCTTATAAAATGTAAAAAACTCTGTGGAATCAGGCCACTTCACTTTTACAGAGTGCTTTATAATTTTCAAAGCACTTTTTCATATAGTATTTCTAATAACACTTCATTTCCTAATCATTTTGAATACCTAAAAGTTTTCCATTTTATCATTTGGGCTACTAGTGTGAAAAAAAATCACATTTGCAGATAAATAAATTTAAAAAACTGTTTAGATCATTCAGTTTTGTGTATAGAAAAGGTAGGGATAGTGCAGAAATTCAGATATACATATATTCTTAAAAATGCCAAAGTCTCAGGGGTTGGGGATTTAGCTCAGTGGCAGAGCGCTTGCCTAGCATGAGCAAGGCCCGGAGTTTGGTCCTCAGCCCTGGGAAAAAAAAAATGCCAAAGTCTCACTTTTAGGGTAAATACTTGTGCTTTAATGACAGAGGCAGAAAAAAGAAATATTCTGGAACACCAAGAGGAGCCTCTCTATAAAGTCAGAAGTAAAAGGAATAATTGATATATACCATACAGACTCCTGCACAAAATCTGCTTTTCTGGAAATAGTTGCTATTAAAACTTGACCTGCTGCTTAAATGCATTTTCTTTAATGGCCAGTCACGCTTTTGAAGGTGCTCACCTGTCATTACACTTAAGCAGCCACAAGTGCAGGTCATTTAGATCATAAAGAAGAGTTTGTTAATCAAACTACCTGAATTAGACTACTTCAATGCACTACTTTGCGAAGCCCACATAGTTATTTTAGGTTAAAAAAAATTAAAAATTGGGAGATGTCCCATAAAAAATGATTTCCAGTCTTACTTAGAAAGCAAATAAAAAATTGAAAGTTCTGGCACAGTGCTGGCAACAATCAGCTGGAACGCAAGGGGTTCTTTGGGTTTACAGTCTGATAACTGGACCCCTGTCCTTCAACTTGTAGGCATCTGAGTGTGAATTCTTGCACACAATAAAATTTATTTCCCCGAATTTCTTTACCAATCAAGAAAAATTACCATCTTGTCCATCTTTAAGCTCATGTTGCTCCACTTCATTTTCATCTGATCCATCTCCAAACTCCTTTTCATACCGAGCTTCCATCTCCTGAAGTTCCTTCTCCAAATCGGCCATGGTCATCCAGCTCTGTTCTCTGTATTGTTCTGCCAGTCTAGAGCCACAGAGCACAGCCTTACTTAACTCTAAGAAGCATATCTCTTCATGGCTTTTACTTACTTCTTAGGCTTAAAAATATATCCCCTAAAGATCTTCTTCTTCCCAAGTTACAATGCTTACAAACCTAAACCCTGTGCTTAAGTTAAAAATCTGGCAAAGTTGCTGAAACCTGTCACCTGGATGGTTTTAATTTGCTCCAGTAGATAATGGGGTCTGAAACATACATCTTACAATATATTAAAAGTCTTCACATCACTTTAAGTCCTGAGTGTCAAGTTAAGCACTAATTTTCAAATGATGACAGTTGGAGTAGGTAGAATTTGTAAAAGAATGCTATAATGCACTGCACACAAAATGTTTAGTTTACTCTTAACAGCAACAAAATGAACTGAACATTTCGAAGTGCCAACAAAAAAGGCAGTACTGCATGGTGGGTAAAATCAAGGGCCTGGAGTAGACTTCTTGAATCTGATTTCTAGCTCTGTGATTTACTAGGTATGTGACCTTGGGCTTTCTGTCTCATTTCCTCACGAGAATGAAGAGGATAAAAAACAAGTTTCTACACAGAACTGTCAGGAAAGCAAATTAAAACAGGGTCTTGCACTAAGTAAGAATTCAATTCATGTTAGTTACTATTACATTTTATAAGAATATATAAAGGATCTCAAGTATAAAGAGATTCTGAAGAAAAAAGATCCAATTCAAAATGAAAACGTTTATGTAATGCGTGAAAAAACTCTACCTAATGCCAGGATGATGACTGAACGTGACATGGGAATCCCATGTCTGGTACCTACTGATGCTCCCTCTGATCCCACCTAAACTGGGAAAGGAGTCAGACACACATCACATACTTCGCCTGCTTCAGCTTCTGTTGCCGCCTCATCTCCTCGGCCTTCCTCGCTTTCTCCGCATTCTGTTCCTCCACAAGTTTCCGATGTGCCTGGACTCTTTTATCTCTTTTTCGGATGAAAGCTACTAGCTGCCGAACAAGCTCATTCTTCTCTTTTCTGGCTTTGTCTCTAATCTTCTTGTTTTCTTTTTCCATGGCTCGTTTTTCCCAGCGGTTTGAAGCCTGCCGTGTATCATATTCTTCCTTCCAAGCAAAATTCCTCTGAGTGCAGAAACTCTGCCAATAAGCGTAGAAAGGGTGTACTACCTAGTGACAAAGAAAACAGGTAAAATTCTATATTTTTTCCTAAAATATTAATGATGCAAAACATCTCACTTTATAAGACAACAGCAGCAGAGTGGTCATGACATAGGACCAGGACTCATTTGTTTTAAAAAATCAGAAAATGAGGAAAAGACACTGATAAATGCTAACTGTAAAATGCAGTGCACTTTTCTTTTACCGTATCATAGTCACTCTGGGAGTCTCCAAAGGTTGGGAAATCCTCAACATCCTCTTCTAACACAGATTCCAGTTCTTCCTTTGCAATCATTTCAAAAACACTACGATACACTGTATAAAAGCCCTAAAAATCAGAAACACAAATTCTTAATACTTTTGTAATCACACAGTAATATTTTAAAATGTAAGGCGAAAACATCTGAACATTGAAAAACTGCAGAACCCAGCTCTAGTCAGTGTAAGTACATTCAGTAGCAATTGGAGATTTCTATGTACTGACAGATTAAATACGAAGGCAATATATTTTCAGGGATCAAAATGAACCCTGCTTCACTTTCTATTATGGCATATGTTTAAGAATTCTTTTTGTACTTGATTCTTATTTAACTGCTTGATAAGAAATTAGGACTTTCACTTATCTTACCTTTTCATCGTCTCCATAACCAGAATAGCAGGTAACAGTGAAATAGTGAAGCAAATCTAAGCTGTCATCCTGATATTCTCCATCGAGTCCTCCTTTAAGTAAGGCCTCTCTATGATTATCATACCTTAAAAAAAAAAAAAGGCACCATTAAGGACTCCTTACTCCAAACAACCAAAACATTAATGTACATTTCAATATGTCCAATACACAACCAAACAATTTTAAGGAAATATTAACAAGAAAAGAGTGAAGTCTTTCATAGAACCTAAGACTAAAACCATGCCTGTAACTCCTAATCTTATACAATGCTAGCCCACATGAACAGGGGAATTTAAAAAGCCAGTGAATTTCTATCACTCTCCTAGAAAGACAGCTGCATTTCCACAGCAAAGAAACATTACCAAGAAAGATAGTATTGGACATAATTGGTCCACAGATTAATTATACCATTAATTAATGGTATAATTTACCAAATGCATCAGAATAAGACTTTTATTACATTTACATAAACAATCTAGGAGCTTTATATGCATGATTGCTATTCATAATAACTCTGTAGAGGTAGTTACTATCATCCCTGTTGAATTCAATGGGAAAATTGAAGTTCAGTGACATTAAACACTTATTGTCCATAAACAGTAAGGTCAGAATTCTAAACTAGATCTCCTCCACTGGCACTACAAGGTACTACACCTCCAGATAACAGAAAAGCTACCAGGCAGGAACTTTAAAATAAAAGTCCCTGGGACAAGAAAACAACCTAAGATCTAGAAAAGAGGCCAGACAAGGGGAATGGAAGGAAGAATCTCAAAGTTCCCAGAGGAAAGCAGAAGCATTTCCCAGGCCAGATTTCCAAATTTCTCAGTCTCTGTAGAGAAAAGTTTTAAGATTCTCTGACTTTCCTCTTTTGGTACCCAGAATTGAACCCAAGGGAGTTTAAATACCCTATGACTCTCCTAGAAAGGTAGCTGCATTTCCATAGGAAATTTTTTATTTTGAAACAGGGCTCACTAAGTTGTTGAGGCTGGCTTTGAACTTGTGATCCTCCTGCCCCACCTCCCGAGTTGCTGGGATTATAGGCATCTGCTAGCAGCTTCCTCTGCTTTTCTTATAAAAGAGAATTTTATTACAAGAATTTTCTTCGCAGGCTCTCTTGACAGTCAGCTGTGCTGTACAATGCTCAACACACAGACAATACTCAGCAGCATTAAACAGTACCTGTTCTTTGTAAGAGCACAATGCATATCTGCGTCAGGGTTTAAAACTTATCCCTTTGAAGTAAAAAGTTAAGAATCTGAAAACTGAGAACTTCAAACACAATTTTCTTTTTTGGAAATGGAATTAAATTATCAGATAAAAGTATGTCATCAATGTAGAAACATAACAAATTTTTTTCACATAAAGTTTTCTATGGAAAATTTACAATTCTTATATTAAAACATTCTGGTTTTTATTTATATGAAACAGGTCTCACTATACTGCCCAGGTTGGCCCTGAATGTGGGATTCTCCTGCCTCAGCCTCCCAAGTAGCTGGGGTTATAGGCATGTACCACCACACCTGGCTCTACCTGATTTAACAAGTCAACCCTTCTTCCTGTCTGACATCAGTAAATTTTTGATATGTCAAAAGGATCCCAAGGGACCCCAAGTAATAAAAAAAATCACTTGAAGTCTCAAAATTGAAACTATATGAAATCACCAAACTTTGTTTAATCACCTATAAAACCGGATAGTTGCAGTAAGTATTTCCAAGGTTCCTTCCTACCCAAATATTGCACTTTATGTAATGAATAAGTGAAGAATGCTTCAGAACACACAAAACTATTTAGTGTATTAATTTTAAAAAATCATCTATTGATGATTCTTTCCAACAGAATAAATGAAGATGAAAAAGACAAGGCGATGCTCACCATGCTCTTTCCTGAGGGTCACTTAACACATCATATGCTGCTTGGATTAATTTAAATTGTTCAGCTGCTTCTGCGGCATTATCTAGATTTTTATCTGTTAAAATAGAGTCACAAAATTCCATCATTAAAATAGTAGAGGACAGACTCAAGCAGACGTCTTCCACCACAAACGCCATAAACAGATGAAGAGCACACAAAACAAAGAAAAGCCAGGAAAAATAGAGACCCAGGATAACAGCTGATAAGTGGGACCTGTCACAAATGACTGTAAGCATTGGTGTTATCACTGAACCTTCAACCTGGAAATCCACAAATGGAAAACCCCAAGTAGCACACATTTTATTTTCACAAGGAGAAAACTAATGCCTAAGCAATTTCAGAAAGACTATTATTTTTCTAGTGCTTGATTACATTTAGTGCTCACATTTTTTTAATATATACCAAAATAAGAAATATACATATACTAATTATTCTTTCCTTAACTGTACTTCCTTACTTGTAGGCTTCTGATAGCATCTTTGTTTCAGGTGGTAGCCAGCACTTAGTGATCTCTTCCTTTAGGCATTCACACCCAATGCTGTCTTGTCCCCTCCTTCATTAGCAAGGTTGGTCTATGTGACCAAAATGAGGGACAGGAGTAATAATACATCTTGTGTATGACGAGGTTATGAAAGACTGCAGTTTCCATCTTGGGATCTCACTCTCTCTGGGAATAGATAGCTGCATAGCTGAGGAGTCAGGCAGCCTGTGGAGAAGTTCATGGGGCGAAAACTGGAGGCTCCCAGGGCCACAGGCCGCAGGCAACTCAGGCCTGCCAACAAGCACGTACACGAGCCTGGAAGGAGACTGCTTCTCTCAGCGATGATACAACCTCATGAGAGGCCCTAAGCCAAAACCACCCAGATAAGCCATTCCTGATTCTGAGTCTCAGAAACTTGGGAGTCTATATAATGAATCTGCTACTGTTGTTTGCTGTGTTAAGTACTAAGGCTTTGTTAATTTGTTTTGCAGCAATAGAAAACTAATATATCCAAAAAGTAAAGTATTTTAAGCATGCCAAAGTTTTTTAAGCTATAACCCAATACTTGTTTTCTAAGAGGTTAGGAAGAAGATATGATGACAGAAATGTATTCCCTATAAACACTATTTGTATCACTGGCTCTTAAAAGCATCCTACTGCCTCTTCTCAGATGATCCCCAGTCCTGCAGGTGGCCTTCTGCTTAACACCTAACACTGGCAATACTTTCCCAAGTGTGGCAATTTATCATGGCTGTTTTAACAAAGATGATTTGACACAAAAGTCTTTACATATTTTAGAATCACGGTCCCTTTGAATTAAAAGAAGTCTTACAATAAGTAAAAGTAGTCTCTGCTCTTTGGAGCCTAAGAGAAGTAACACTGAGTCTAACTCAGCTGAGACAAGTACTAAATTTCAGAAAGCCAATACCTCATCTCCCCACCCACCTTTTCTCTGCACTAAGTACCACCATTTCTTATGGTACATCAGAATCTTCTATTTCCAGTACAGTCCAAGATAGACACAGATAATCAATGAGCCACTTGTTACTTCCTCAACACTATGCTTTCAATCACTATACCCAATTACATTGGCTTTTAAGCAGCTGCATGCTTTTATACAGAATTAAGTTTACAAAGGTTCACATATTTTTTTCTTACTGACAAGCCAATTACTAACTGTATAACTGGTTACTTTCGTAAACTCAAATATAGGACTTAATCCATTCTGTGGCAGACAATTTAAGTTAGATCATCCAATAACCTTTCTCCCTTTTCTGTTGTAGTCTCTACTGGAAGGACTAGACATGCTAAGATACTTGCTTATCCAGCCTCCCTGGCTGGTAGGAATGGTCATGTGACAAGGTCCGACCAATGAGATGAAAGCAAAAGTCTACTGATGTATTTTCTTCCTCCTTAAATGTGGATTTGATAGCGAAAGTTTCAGCAGCTATCTTGAGACAATGAGGAGAAAATTAAGAGATGTGGAGTGAACATGAAACTACCAAGCTCATTAAATAATGCTCATTGGCACCTATCTCCAAGACTTCTTATGGTGAGGAAAAAGTATGGGGTTAGGCTTTTTGCTACTTCTGATGAATATTAGCAATTATATTTTGTGACACTTTTGTGATCAGTACAGGACATACAGAATTCTATTGCAATTACTTTAAATTTTGACTATCACTGTAACAGACACTACTGGGTGCCTACCCAATATCTATTCTCTTCTTCCTAACAAAACCACATTTTTGTTCACAGTGGCATTAAACCCAGTTACAAAATTTCAGACTGTCTTTCATTTGTGGTTATCAAGTGGCAAGTTTTAGCCAATCAGATGTAAACACAAGTCTACTAAGGGAAGATTCCAGGAAAGACACTGTTCTCTTAATAAAAAGGGCTTGCATGCTACTCAAGTGTGTGCCTTTAACCCAATTTAAC
>PVKS010042909.1:0-15168 GCA_004027875.1 Aplodontia rufa | reverse complement strand
TTCTGGTAGAGTATTGTCAGTCTTTAGGATAAAGGATGATGTCATCAGAAAACAGATATAGTATGATTTCTCATTTTCTAATTGTATGCTTTTTATTTTAATTCTTTCCCTGTTTTTTTTTTCTACTTATGTTTTCATGACTATATTAAATAGGAATGATGTGAGTGGACAGCCTTGCGTTCTTCCTGGCTTTAGTGGAAATGCTTTCAATTTTTCTGCATTTAGTATAATGTTAGCTATGGATTTGTCATAAATGGCCTTTAAAAGCTAAGTTCCTTTGATTCTTAGCTTCTCCAGTGTTTTTTTTTTAAACATGAATGAGTTTGGATCTTATCAAAGGCCCTCTGTGCATCTTTTGAGATGAAATTGTGATGTTTGTCCTTCATTTGTTTAAGTGATGAATCATATTTATTGTTTGTGTGTGGTGAACCAACCCTGAATTCTTGGAATGAAACATAATTGAAACTATTCCATGGGATGCATACAAGCTCTGCTATTCACAAAGTGGAATCATATCACTTAATGTCACAACTCTGATTCCAATCGGAAGCATGGAACTGACACATTTTGAAACATCAAATATAACAGAAGCTGCAAGGTAATAATATGGTGCCTTAACTTTCTTTTTCTACTCAGAACAGTCTGATGCAGATATATAAGAAGTGGAAAGACAGAAGGATTATTTTATGACTATGGAGGTACATGCACTGAGATGCTGATAAAATCTCATGTTTATATGAAAATGAGACAAGTTGGTAGCAGAGAGACAGACACAAACAGAGAGAAAGAGAGAGAGGAAAGAGAGAGAGAGAGAGAGAGAGCAGCCCCAAGATTAGCCAACCCATAGTGCTTGTGCAGACTCATAATGGAATGAACCACAGATCTGACTGCATGTCACAGCTAGTAGTATGGGAGCAGGAGCTCCATCTCTGCAGATTTGCCTTTGTATTCTGAAAGGTGAAGAATAGGTGAGTGCTGGATGTAATGTGAATGATGCCATTTTATGTACTCCTGTTGGCTTGTCATGACATGCAATGAATTGATTGTTGGTCGTCATGAAATCTTCTGCCAGCTAAATGTTTCGTCATTGGCTTGGATGAACTGTATGGAAGATTCTGTTATTTAACTAAAAGGATTAGCCTTAAGAAACGCTTACATTAGGAAAGATAATTGACCTTAATTATAGACAAAAGCACAGAGAGTGTTCTTTGTTCCAAGCACAGCAATATTTATTTGCTCTTCATTCCTGACTGCTGAAATGGAAGATGTAGCACAGAGTATCTATCCCAGGACTTGTATTTACTGTTTAACATTTACAGAGTATGCTTAAAGTTACCTTTTGAAACCAAGATGGTACCCTATGGTGTAACCAAATTATTATGCAGCATCTATACTTTAAATGTCTGGGGTCACAACGTATTTAACATGAATTTCTAAGAAAATTGAAGATGATACTTTTAAAAGGCAATGCAAATGCTTTTATTTAATCAATTTAAGTCTTTCTTGGAAATGAGACCCATGTTCTTACAAGGTACCATCTTGAATTACCCATGGATATTCAACCAACACTAAATCAACCACAGAAAGTCACTGTGACAATATCAGAACACTTATCACCTGATCTACAGCAACCGTAACTGTGAGGATCATGGCAAGTGTTAAAATAGATGGAAAAATGTACTGTTTCAGCTTATGAAAATAATGATGGAAATTCACATGCCTAAGACGTGGTTCACAAGCCTGAACTCAGTCTCTGAAATGTAGCAAACCGTAAGCAACTTAGTCAGATCACGTCTCAAAATTAAAATAGATATATAGGGGCTAGAGCAGTGGCTCAGCTGTTATGGTGCTTGCCTGGCATACATGAGAACGTGGGTTAAATCATTGTGCTATGTGCACAGTAGGGTTTTGGAGCAATGACAAACAGACAAAAAACTAAAATGTTGACTTTCTTTTTCATTCTCTCTTTCTCTCTCTCTCTCTCTCCCTCTTTAAATAAAATAAATAAACAAAATGCCAGGTAATGTGGCTCAAGAAAAGTAAATAGGATTTTTGCATCCAAGTAAATCTAATCCTCAGATTCTATATACATTTTATATTATTTTGTTAAAAACTTGTTTGGTTGTTCAAAAAATAAATTTCTCAATTAAATAAAAAGAAAGAAAATAGCTGATAATAGACTCAAATGCAATAAATCCATGTAAACTTTGTAATTCATAGGGCATATCACAGGACAGAATTAACATTGAAAGCTATCAAACTTTAAAGTCAATATATCAGCTTCATTTAAAATAATGTAGGGTAACGTAATAACCCAATGTTTGGTGGTATATAACAATAAACCCAATTTCTTGTCTTAAAAAAAAATTAAAAGGGAAAATGCACTTGCTGGCAATAACCAGACTGAGACTGGAATCATTATTTTAAATATCCTTAAGACATCAGCTCTGGAGTTGAATGAATGTGTTGAAGAGGTATGCTGCAGCCATGACTAACAAATAACACTCTTCAAGTTTTAGAGTTATGTACCTATGGGGCAGCCAGGGCAGCGACATCTTCTTTGAAATGCACATAATGCTTCTGCAGCAGCCAAGAACACTAACTCAAAAATATCCCTGCCTGCTTTAGTTAGGTATTACAGAATGTGTTAGTTGGTTTTCGGTCACTGTAACAAAAAACTTGAAAATAACAACTTACGTGTAAGAAAGATTTATTTGGGCTGAACGGTTTCAGAGAGTTCAGTCCCTGGTCACTGGACTCCATTTTTCTGGGTCTGTGATGAGGCAGACCATCATGGCAGGGGGCACAAGGTGAAAGCAAAGTTGCTGGCCTCTTGGGACCCAGGAAGCAGGGAAAGAGTGGAACTTGAGGGATGGGTGGAACTTTTTTTTTTAACAGAGAGGGACAGTGAGAGAGACAGGGAAAGAGAGAAACAACTTTATTTAGTTTTTCACATGGCCTTCGTTGCTCCAACACTTGGTTGTGTACGTGGTGCTGGGGTTTGAACCCGGGTGCTCATGCTTGCCAGGCAAGCGCCGAAACCACCGAGCCACCGCTCCAGCCCCAGGATGGGTGGAACTTAACTGCAAATTATTTCAGACAGAATAATCAGCATACACGAAGAACTCAGGGGGAGGTCTCAGATTTTTCCACGCAACTGTGAACTGGCTTGGATGAGCGTTGGGCACAGATGGAGGGATACATTTGGAATCGGCTTGGATGCAAAGCTGAGAAATTTGGATTCTGTTCTATAGTTAATAAGGTTTCTTAAAAATCATTGGGCATTGTGTTGGTCAGAGTTATATACAATTCACAGAACTAAATCATGTAGTCAGTGAGGACCCAAAAGGAAACAGCATAATGGAATAAATCATGCTAGACTAACAAGCCTTTCAGTACTTCCCAACACTGAGTGATGGTGAGCTTAAAACTCTTTGTGGGGAAAAACTTCTAAAGAACTAGGCTAACACCAATCTGGGGACTAAGGTAGTATATGATGGATTACCCTTGTCATTTGAGAACTTTTTAAATCTTTTTTCATCATCTATCTAGATGAAAATGTGTCCCCATGCATGACTGACTATGATAGTGTTAGAAGCAGCAAAAAATACAAAGAAAAACAGAGGCTCTTGTAGGTTTATTAAGCAATTTTGAATATTTTTATATATCCTTCTATTCTCCATAAGACTTAATAGAGATGGGACATGAAACATTGTGCTTAGTTCCATATGTGTATCAGCCTCTGTTACCTCACTCTGGCAACGCCCTAAAATTTCTCTGTATTTTGGGCTGTGTGATCCTGAAATGTGGTATAATCTCAGATGACTTGGTGAACAGTCATTATATCCACGTCAGTGCAGCCGTCTCAGCCTCTAAACCACCAACTCTGGATTGTAAATTTGATGTACCAGTTCATAAAGCTGGATCGAAGAGAAACATCAGAACTTGCTTTGAAAAGGAATTAGAAACAAAAATGGATTCACATGTGAAAAACAAAAAAAGACTATTGAAAGATAATGACTGTGTGAAAGGGGGTCAGCCTTCATGCATTAGACCCAGCAAAGGTGTGGTAACACATAACCTAGGGCATTCATAGGAACGTATCAGGGAGAAGTGGGGAGGGGACAGGTGGGGAGGGGTAACAGTGGAAGAATAGCGTGGTATCTAGGGGGTAAATCTAATTAGAGAATATATATATATCATATTGTTTCTTTGGATGCATATTTGACAATAACTAAATTTCTTAATAAAAAAACTAAAAAATAAACTAAAAAAAGATAATGAAATGAAAAAAAAGAAAAAGAAATAGAAAAAAGAGTGGGGATATAGCTCTATGTTTTAAGCACCCCTGTTTTCATCCCCCAGTACCAATAAAAAAATTTACAAAGGGAACCACACCTGCATAATTGAAAAGATGTCTACAATTGATTACATAATTGAAGTGAAATATAAGTTGTAAACAAATCATAGATGGTATATGAATGACTTACTGCAAATTTGTACACACTAAAGGGAACAATGGATGCCTCTTGAATGAAGGATTCCACAGTAGGACACTGTGCCCATTCATCAAAATCCTCAATACCATTTTCTCTCCAAGTGAAATCCTTCCATGCTATCCCAGGAAACAGCCTCTATATTGTTTGATTGTAGATTTTACATTACTGCCTTTAATCTTGCTCTTACATTATAGGTCATGGATGTAACATTGGATTTTTTTACAACACAAGACAGCTCATATGAGTAGTGAATTTTTGTTGTTCTTCATTTTAATGTTGTAATGCTTCTTTTGCAATGTTTCCACTTCTTCACACAAAGCTATTATAAGTTTTTATGCTTGTTTTATTTTTAAACCAATATCACTGTTGCTGTGGTGCACATCTTTCTTGCTATTTCAGAGTCAATCCAGGGACACTTTACTACTGAGCTACATCTCCAGTCCTTTTGTTCTTTTTTATGAGACAGGGCCCTCCCCACCCTAAGTTGCTTAAGTCCTCGCTAAGCTGCCAAGATAGGCCAACAATCCTCCTTCCTCAGCCTCCTGAGTCACTAGGATTCTAGCCATTCACCACTGTGCCCATGAACGACTGATTTTAAAATAAGCAAACATGAGGACTCCCCTCCCAATGATGGGATGCGTTTCCGAGCCCAAGACATCCTTTCAGAACCACATTTGAGGGTCAGCTTAAATAGCAAAATCTTCAACAGAGAAGACTCAAGTGGAGATCATGACACTGAACATACCCCAAGACATACTTGTTTACCAAGTCAAAGTACAAGTGAGAGTGCTAGAGCTGCCTTTTTCAAATTCACCTTGAAATGTCTATAACGATTTTTTTTTGTCATTCTATGCAAACCTGGAAATGACTCAAAACACACTATGGACATTGATTTGGGGGCAACTAGTAAATATTAACGAATTTGCAAGTCCAGACTCTCTAAATAGCGATGCCTTAATGTATCCTAACCATGGTATCCTCATTCCATCCTACTCTCGTTCATATGCCATAAAACGCAGAAAACACCTTCTCACACTCCCAGTGGTTACGGGGAAGTAACCTTGGTGTAAATAAAGGACGCAGACGGGAGTTGATTCTGGTTTTTTCACGGACACACTAGTCTAGCTTTGTCCATGATGGCTATAAGAGTGATCAATCTAGAAGCAAGAATGTGACCTCATGAGCCCTCTGGAAATGTTCAGGACATGCATTGCTCTGTTTTATTCCTCTTCTCTTCAATCGTGTTGCTTGTTTCACAATAGAACTCTGAAGATCCCTGATGTGGAATGCTGACGGCCTTTTGACTTGTGTGCGTTTCATCTCAACATTGGTAGGTTTCGTTATGAAAAAGGAATACACTTCATCCATTTGACTTCATATCACTAACAACCCAATCACTATGGATTCTTGAAAGGTTAGGTTTAGCATCCTCAACAGCCCCAAAGCATCCGGAATATTGGTGCACTTGCTGTCCTTATTCAAGTTGTTTGTGTATGTTAAGAGACAGAAAAGGTTATCATGTGGACAATTTATTGTTCATTAAGAAATAAATACTAGGGGCTGGAGCAGTTGCTCAGTGGTTACAGCACATGTCTGCATGCACAAAGACCCAGGTTCATATCCCAGCACCATGTCCACAACCAAATGTTGGAGAAACGAAGGCCAGATGAAAAAAATATATAAAATTGATTCTCTCTTTCTTTCCCTCTCCTCTCACTCTCTCTTAAAAAAAAAAAGGAAAGGAAATAAAAAGTACTGCTAAAAGTAATCACACTGACACTTTGTTCTCAATAAAAATAAAGACTATTGTTACAAGTAATCACACAGACCAATACCAACGAGAGTTGAAATATAATAAGAACTATGCATCAAAATACATTAAAATATGTAGCATACTATCAGACAAAGGAAATCAATAATACATTCAATGGTTAATTCTTCCTGACCAAGTAATTTGAACCAGAGAGAGAAGATTATGTAACTCTCCGAAGGTCAATCAGTTTAATTGAGCACAATATCAGAAATAAGGTGAAGTTTCTGACATGAGCTGAATCGAGTTCCTCACTCTTTCATTAATAGTTGAAGTTCAACCCCCAGGACCTCCATCCCTAAATGGATAAGTTAGAATGGGGCAATTAGTGTAGGTCCTAACCCAACAGGATTGTGTCCATATAAAATGAGGATATTTCAACTCACAAAAGAACAGCATGGATGCTGAAGAGAGGAAAGATTGTTGAACCCACGGCAAGAGGGCAGTCATCTGAAAGTCCAGGAGAGAGCCCCAGGGGCAGCCAGGCCTGTTTGGTTGCTGGAAGTGCCCCAAACAGATACGTCCTCATGGTCTTTCATCCATGAACGAAAACATTGACTCTCTCCACAAGTCATTCATAAGACTATTTAACAACTACCTAAAGTTCAGTTTAGGTAGTTTTTCTAAAACTCCTAGATCCCCATTTTCAAATTAAACTGTCCTTGTCATTCAAACACTTCCTCTTTTCCATTGCTAAGAGAATAAGGGGTGGATTAGTTAACTGGGGCTAGCAAAGCAACCCTCCTGGCTTACACCAAGACAAAGTACTTTCTCAGTCCTGGACGCTGGAATTCTGAGCCCTCATCCCTGGAATGGAAAGTCTTGATCTCTGGGCAGGGCGGACTTCATTGCACTTTCGAAGCCATACAGGGTTAGCAATCAAGGATTATCTAAGACTGCGGATTTCCTCACGTTTTTCCCTGTTTGACCGAGAAGCATCCATGAGAATGAGTGAGTTGATCCTACATGTTGTAGCTCCTTAGAATTTTAGATTTTGTGATTATTTATTTTCTCCTCATTTCTTCTTGGAAACATTCACCAAATAGAAATACCCACTTTTCAAAGAAAAATTTGATATGTATGGTTATCATTTTAATTTCAGCATTTAGAATCTAATAATCCAGTTCTCTGGAATCTGGTGTTTTTATATATATATATATATATATATATATATATATATATATATATAAACTTTTTTTTTTTTTTACTTTGGTACTGGAAATTTAACTGACAGGTGCTCTATCACTGAGCCATACTCCTAACTCTTTTTTATATATATTATTTTAAACTTGAGACAGGGTCTATGTTGTTTAGGGCCTTGCTACGTTGCTAAGACTGGCTTCAAACATGGGATCCTTCTCTGCCTCAACTTCTCCAGTTGCTGGGATTACAAGTGCACCAATATGCTCTGCTAGAGTCTGATCATGTTGATGAGATGTAAGTTATTGATCATTTTGTGTTCATGTAGTCATCTTTTCCCCTGCTACTTTCAAAATCTTCAACTTATTTTGTAGTTTTGGACATTTGAACATGATGTGTCCCCATGTAGGTATCTTGGCTAATCCTATATGGACTTCCAGACATATTTAAAGTATACATCATTTTTTCCCCATAAAATTTGGGAAATTATCAGGTAACATATATTCAAATGGATTTTCTGCCCCAAGTTTTCTCTCTCATCCTCTACAATTTCTAGTATATATACTTTAGTACCTGTCTTTGGTCATTCAAGGCATCAAAATGAAATACCACAGCCTGGACAGCTTATAGGGCACAGCAACTGAGAGCTCAAAGCCCAAGGTCCAGGTGTGGCAGACATGTCCAGGGAGGGCTGCTTCCTGGCTCCTAGGTGGTGTTCTGTCTCTGGGTCTTCACATGGTGAAAGGGGCAGAGAGCTCTTTGGGTCTCTTTTATATGGACACTCATCACATTCATGGAATGAAATCAGCATATCCCACTTTTAAAACCAGCACGTTGGAAGTTAGCATTTCAATATGATCCTTGTGGGGACAGGAACACTCAGAGTCTCCTTGAAGGTGTGCCACATTGCTCTAAGGATTAGTTCAATTTCTCACATTTTTTTCTTCTCTCTATTCTTCAGTATGAGTAATAGCGCTGGACCTACTGCCAATCTCTCTCATTCTTTCTTCTTTTGGCTCAAATTTGCTTCTGACCTACTCTGGAACAATTTTCATTCCTTTTATTATATGTATGTGAATTCCACAATTTCAATTTAAAAATTAACTTCTATCATATTAATTTATGTTTTTTTGGTATTCCATTCTCATTATGTATTTAATAATAATTTTAAGATGGCTTCCTTTAATTAAACATATTCATAACAGATGATTTAAAGTTTTTTTTTAAAAGAGAGGTACATGAGAGAGTGATAGTATTAATTTTATTTAGTTTTTCATGTGGCTTTCTTTGCTCCAATACTTTGTTTTGTAGGTGGTGGTAGAGTTCAAACCAGGTCAGGACCCTAAATGCTGAACCACTGCTCCAGTCCTGTTTAAAGTAATTTTAATAGAACAATATTTGAGGCTTTTCCTTGATTGCTTTAATAGTTTTATTTTTACGAGCCATATGTTACAGTCATATCTAGCATTTACTGGCTCTTGCTAAATAATGGGACACTATAGCTTATCCTACATAAAACACCTGGGATTTCATTTCTGCTGGTTCTTTCCTTTTACCCAAATTGTTGGTTTTTGTTTTTTTTTGTTTTTTGTTTTTTTAGTTTATTTGATTACTGACTGCTCTGAACTAATTTTGTAAACTTTTTGTGCCCTGCAGTTTTCAGCCTCTGAAGTCCATGCTCCGTTCCAATCTTTTCTTTTTTAAGTCATATATTTTTTTCAATTATGAGTTTGACTTCAACAGGGCTCACCCCAAGCTGACCAGGTGAGAACTCAATCGTGCATTATTCAGTTGATCTTAAATACCTGCACTCACACAGGCACAGAAATCGCAACCAGGGAAACTTGTGTCTGTTGCAACATGCATTGAAAGCTCAGAAACTTTCTATCTGTCCATGAGTGATTAGTGTCTCCTCTGTATTTCCTTGGAATCACAGCTCCCTGAACTTTCTTCTCATATTTCTAGGAACCTGACTGCATTAGAAGTCATTAGAAGCTGCCTAGCACTGTCTCTTTTGCCATTTCCCATTTAGGTTTTACTCTAGTATTCACTTTCTCCTACAAGACATGCATCTTGGGTAGAGACCATTCTCTACTTTTCTAGCAATCAGTCGGCTGCTACTGAAAGTACGCTAGGGTAGTGGACTTTTAGACTGAGATTCTGAGGTCAGAATACACCATGTATCAGCAGGAAGGTGGCTGCTCTTCAAGAAGGAAGCAAACAAACAAAAAAAGCCTACACATGTCTAGGTTGGGTGGGATCTTACCAGGCTGACTAAATAATATTCAGATACATGGTAGATACTCAGCTAATTTCAAAAAGAAGAAAATGGATGTCTTTGATTCTTTCATTTTGTGGGTATTTTAAGGTCCTTAGTGCTGCGTGTAAATATGTAAGTATGTATCTATATATATGTATATATTTTTTCTTGTTCCTTTTTTCTATGTCATTAGGCATTATTTCCACATAAATCTGAATTAAGATAAGACATTGTATCATGGGACATCTTCTCATGATGATTCTTTAATCACATATAGACTCTACAGAATTTAGAGAAAGAATTTAGACTTTAAGAACAATGAAGTCAAGATCTTGTTTGGCTTTCTTCCTTTGCCTTGACCTCATATGAGATTTCATCTGCCTCTCCCACAGCAATGACTAAGAAATATATTCCTGGAAATACAGGGAATATAAGTCTAGGGACCAATAGGAACTCTCTCTAAATTTTGTCATTTGTCACATATCTAAACCCTAGACTTAACTCTTTGTAGCACATGCATGCACATCTAAAACATAATGATTAAAATGTGTCATGATAGCATGAAAATATAGTCTTCAAGAAAACATTCTATACAAACAATCTGATCCTCTCTTTTATTTTCTTTTTTAAGAGAGAAGAAGAGAGAGAGAGAGAGAGTGAGAGAGACAGAGAGAATCAATTTTTATTTAGTGTTTCATATGACTTCTGCAACTTAGTTCTGTATGTGGGTGCTGGAGTTTGAATCCATGTACTCACACATACATGGCAAGCGCTATAACCCCTGAGCCACTGCTCCAGCCTATTCCTCTCACTTATGTCAGGAGGGATATCATCATCCAATAAGTCTCTCCCATAACTTTTTTTTTTTTTTATTTAGTTGTCTGGCCGTCCATGCAACCTGCCCTCCATCTGCCCTCTGAAAACTGTTTTAGTCAGTGTTTTTGCTGCCGTGATCAAAATACCAGCCAAGAACAATATTTAGAGGAGCAACAGTTTGTTTGCCTCATTGTTCCAGACAAGATGAGGCAGAGTACCATGTTGGAAGGGTGTGGAGAAGAGCAGCTCAGGACATGGAAACCGGGGAACAGAGAATGAGAGCTTTGTTTACTAGGGACAAAATAAAAAAACCAAAGTCACATCCCCAGTGATCACCTCCTCCAGCCACATGCCACTGTCTGTGGTTACCACCCAGTTGTTCCATATCAGGGGATTGATGCCTCTCATAGCCCAATCATTTCACCTCTAAACCTTCTTGCATTGCATCATCCCTGAGTTTTAGGGGAACACCTCACATCTAATCTATCAGCAAATTCATCTGTGACATTGTAGGTTATCTATTTCTCTCTGCTCGTGATGCATTCAGCAGTTATAAATACATAAGAATGATCTTGCATGGTGTTACAACCCAGTATTTACAAGTTGTATTTGAGTACATATTTCTGCATATCAAAAGTTTGAATTACCCGAGAGTCAAGGGCAGAATTTTTTCTCCTATTCGTGGAAGCTAGAATACATCTGGACACAATATGTTAGATGGCTAAGCTAATAATAACCTCAAAATATGTGAATTTTTACACAAACAGGGGGATCATTGCCTAGGATACCTGGAGGTGTAGGGAGGGAGGCAGAATGGGGAGAAGGATTATGAAGGATATCTAGGAGACTAGAGGGAGGGAATATGGGAGAATCATCTTAGAGGGATATCTCTGACCTCCACGAGATGCTCATTTAACACTGGAGTTCTTCTGAGGGAATTATAGAATCATGGGGAAACAAAGAGGGACATCCATGACATGGCACCAGCCTTGGTTAACTATGTAAATATACATTTGTTCTTGATTGCTCAATAATGATTCCCCCTCAATTTTAACTCCATATTCATCTAATAAAAAAAAATTGAGTAACTTCTTCAGGATACATATTTGTGCTTGTGGTATCAAATTTATTAAATGAATAAGTATAACAGGAATAGTGGGAAACATATAGAAGACAAGAGAAAGGAAATCCAAAAGATAGATTTGTATCTTCCCAGAAAGGAGGAAATTACAATTTGGAAAGAAAAGAAGGATATTTTATCTGTGTAGAGATGATTCTGTAGCCTTGGAGAAACTGTTCAAAATATTACTGATCTCATTATCATCTGTGAGGATAAGAAAAAAAAAAGAAAAATTATAGCTGCGCTGATGTTAGTGACATAATATTCATAATCATTTCAATGAAAATCCCAAACCCATTCACGGGATGTAGAGTAGAGGACCGCTCACACATAACTCTTCTCACAGGACATTGTCTTTCACGTAGGGGTTCAATATAGATCACTTTCATAGGAATGTCTTTTGCATGATTTTTGTCAACTCTTATTTGGAGAGTTTGTAAGGTGCAAATTGAGATGTAGAATGCATTATCAAATGCATGGTAGATGCGGTGGCATACATCAGTAATCCCAGTGACTTGGGAGGCTGAGGCAGGAGGATCTCAAGTGTGAGACCAGCCTCAGTATCTCAGTCATATACAGTCTCAAAAGAAACCAAAAGAAGAACTGTGAATGGAACTCAGTGGTACAGTTCCAGGACCAAATAATAAAATATAAGTCTTAGAGAAATTTCATCTAGGGTTACAGAAGATTTTATCACTACAAGACATTTCATTCACTCTGAAATTCACCAAGGTTGATACTATTTTATAGGTAAAATTTGTCACAAAATTCCCTCACTCTGTCCCCCAGTAAAGATGCCCACTCTTTAACCTAGACTAGTGTTATTTTTCCAATGTTTTAAACACATGCACTTGTCTCAGTACCAATTAAGAATGACCAGCTTGATACTGTAAACATCCCATTTACTCCAAAGGAAAAAGAGCCCTAAAAGAGCAAAATATCAAAAGATACAATATCCAAGTGTTTACTCACCAACCAATGTGCTTAGGCAGGAGGACAGTCATCTGTGAAAGGGATTGGAAGGGAGTATATAGATCACTGGGGTCATTCATTTTCGAAGCATTTCTAAGACCATTTTCAATTAAACACAATTCTTCAAATAGAAAATCTGAATCAAGGCTCACAGCCCATGTTTGATTTCAGATAAATTTCTATGCTGTAGGAAGAGGGAAAGTGACTTTACCATTTTCAATGAGATTTCTGATGTTCTCCTTTGGAATGTTCTCTTCCTCTGTCAGATTTTCGTACCTCTGTCTTTCTTCCTCACTGACAGTGTCTCCTTTTGCTAAATTTTAACGTGTATAAGGTAGAAGAGATGTTCATTAGAATCCCATCAATAAGTGGGTCATGGAACTAAACAGAAACATCTCAACAGAGAAAGTCCAAAAAGCCAATAAATACATGAGAAAATGTAGTATCTTACTAACAATGAGAGAAATGCAAGTAAAAACTTCACTGAGATTCCACCACGACAAAAATAAAGAATACAAACAATAACAGATGCTGGAGAGCTTATGGTGAGAAAGGAACGCTAACACACTGTTGGTGGGACTGCAAACTGATACAGGCACTCTGGAAAGTAGTGTGGAGACTGTTCAAAATACTAGGGATGGAAAAACTGTATGATTCAGCTATCGCAATCCTGGGTATTTTCCCAGAAGAGTTAGAATTGGCATACTACAGAGAAAAAGCACATCAATGTTTTTAACAGCTCAATTTACAATAGCTAAAGTATGGAACAAACCCAAATGCCCCTCACTGGATAAGTGGTTCCAAAAACTAATACACACACACACACACACACACACACACACACACACACACAATGGAGTTCCACTCTGCTATGAGAAAGAATGATATCATGGCTTTTGGTTTTGCATCTAAATGGATGGAAATGGGAAAAACCATGTTAAGTGAAATATCCCAAACACAGACACTAAAGGGCCAAATGTTTTCTCTCATATGTCTAAGATAGAGTAAAACTTAAAGAGAGTATGAAAGTTAGCTAAGTTTAATTAATAAACCCACCAAATTTGAACTATCACATAAGCTGGGAGAACCATAATGATGAGGGTGAGGGGAGAAGAGAGGGAGGCAAAGAGGGGAGGGAGGGATGAGTGGGATTAATAATACAGCTGGCAACACTCAACTCCCTTGAAATGCCAAACCATGCTCAGGCAGCCATGTGAATTCAGAAATTTCAATAAGTAATATACATGTATACACTCATTTCTCTCTATAGCATGGGGGTAATTAGAGAGGAGACATGAGATGGAATGAATAAAAGGGAGAGATCCTGGACTAGGATAGGGCTTGACTTACTTTGTCAAAATCTATGTATGCATAAATACATAACAATTTCCTCCAATACATAAGACTACGTTGAAACAATAAAAAGGGAGAAAAAAGAGAAATTATCCTCTGAGTGTCACTACTTAATGATCAATCTCCTCATCATCATGGTCTGTCTAATGCTAGTCTACCATAACATTCTTGAGTGACATGGGAACACTGAGCGGATTCCACTTGCTGAAGTCATATCATCTTCCTGTTTTTAAGACTGTTGAGCACATAAAAGACCATTTATTTTGGGAACTCAATCATACCAAAATCTTGAACCTTCTCCAAAGCAAAAACAAACAGCTCCCCTCCATAGTGATAAAATGAGGTTCTAGCCCCACCTATTTGAAATGTCATTCAGACACCGTGAAAGTGTCTGAATGTCTTGTCATTTGCTTTGGGGCATGAATCAAAAGTCTTAGTTCCTGGTAGGCCTTAAAATATTGTGTGTGAGGCATTGATCTGATGATTCATTGAAAGAGCAATATCCAGTTCTGCCACTCTTTGAACAATCACAGTAAAAGAGTGTTTAAGGTAGAAATCAGAATTGTCATGAGTAATGAAATGAGTCTGTTCAACTCAACTTTTTAACTTTACAGGAGAACTTTTTTTACATATTTTCATAGGTGCTTTATAATTATACATAATGGTAGATTTCACTGTTACATATTCACAAGTGCACCCACTATAACAGTATAATATGAATTCAACTTTAAAATTTTGGCTCTTTAGGTGATAAAGTCTGGTTATAACATTGTGCACCACTTGGTAACTGCCCTATTCTTCACATTCAACAAGACACTCTCTCAATACCATTATCCATAATGAGAATCTCACATGGGAACACACTTTCATGCCATTGCTCTTAAAACCCCCCGCAAAATGCATGCTCCTCCTCCTATCCAAAATTAACAACATAGAAGAAACGGCTATGCTGAGACCGAGGGTGAAAGTCATTATACTTACCAGCAAGTAGAGTTATGCGGGTTGCCTTGTCTTTTACATCCAAATGGTCATTATAAATTGCTAGGACATTTTTTGTGACATATTTGAGTTTGAAGAAATTTTCACCACCATCTGTGATAGAGAAAGAAGCATTTCAAAGCTCAATGTAATCATATTTTAAAAACTGAGGTTGCAAAAATATCACTTTGAAATGCAGTGCATAATAATAAAATACAGA
>PVKS010042908.1:0-15150 GCA_004027875.1 Aplodontia rufa | reverse complement strand
TTTTAAAGAGAGAGGGACAGTGAGAGAGACAGAGAAAGAGAGAAACAACTTTATTTAGTTTTTCACATGGCCTTAGTTGCTCCAATATTCAGTTGTGTACGTGGTGCTGGGGTTTGAACCCGGGTCCTCGTGCTTGCCAGGCAAGCATTGAAACCGCTGAGCCACCGCTCCAGCCCCGATTTTTAGAATTCTTAAAGAAAGGGAAGGGCTGGCACCGTGGCTCATCGGTATCGTGCTTGCCTGGTATGCACGAGGACATGAGATTGAACCCCAGCACCACATACACAACTAAGTGTTGGAGCAGCGAAGACCAGATGAAAAACTAAAATTGATTCTTTCTGTCTCTCTCCTTAAAAAAAAAAAAGAAGGGGGGGATATTCCTATTTTGTATATTGAGAAATTAAAATTAAGAGAAATTCAAGAACTTGACTAAGTCACTTTAAACTAGAAAGTATGGTCGAGTAAAGGCTAGGTCTTTCTAATCTTGAATTCTACATGTTTGACCCCATTGCACACCCCTTTTAAACGTTAGTTGCTTGTCGTGAGGTGAACCATGTATGTGAGAGTTTGTTGATACATTGAATTTGTTTAGGACTTGGATTAGATCTGCGAGAAGTCCACATTGGTCTGATAAGATATTCTATGCCAGCCTCCAGCATTCTTGATTTCATTTAGCCATCATTATTCAGCAGTTACTTTCTTAGCATCCACCGTGTGCCAGGTGACTTTCCTGGTGCTAGGGATACAAAAGTAAAATAATCAAAGGCTTTTTTAATGGAGCTTATGTTTTGAACAGGGATGACATTATACAAATATGTAAATAATGCATAATATGTCAGATGGTGATATGCTGCACTGATAAGGTGAGATAAGGGAATAGAGAATGATCTCGGAATGGAGAAGGAAAGGTTTCTCTGCTTTTTTGATGCAGTGACATTTGGACAGAGACAGTGAAGCAAGAAAGCAGAAGATAAGGTATTTGGATAAAGAGCAACATAGGGGGGCTGGAACGTTGGCTCAGCAGTTATGGCGCTTGCCCAGCATGCACAAGTGCACGGGTTCAAACCCCAGTACCCATGTACACAACTAAGTGACAGAGCAACAAAAGCCATGTGAAAAACTCAATAAAAATTGATTCTGTCTGTCTCTCTCTCTCTCACTGTCCTCCTCTCTTAAAATAAAAAAAAGAGCAACCTAGGCAGAGAGAACAGGTAGCGAAAGAAAGGCCCAGGAGGAGGAGCATGCCTGGAGTGTTCAAGGAACACCAAGCCCGCATAGTCGGGACAGCATGAGCAAGGTGGAAAGTAGTAGATGAGGAAGCTGCAGAGGCAGCTGGGAACCAGTTTATTTCAGGCCGGGATGAAATGAGCTGTTATTTGTTTTGTTTCTCATGGTACTCAGGATTAAACCCAGGGCCTTGCCAGGTCAAGGCAAGCACTCTATCCATGATTATGTCCCTGGGCCTTTTTAAAATTTTATTTCGCGACAGTCTTGCTAAGTTGCTCAGGCTAGTGTCCAAACTTGAGATCCTTCTGCCTCAGCTTCCCAAGTAGCTGGGGTTATAGGGGTGTACCACCATACCTAACAGGTCTTGGACTGACTATTTTGAGAGAATTAGGAAGCCACTAGCAGGTTTTGAGCAGATCTGGCTTACATTTTAAAAGGTTTGTTATGGCTGCTGTGTGGAAGATACATGTATATGTCAAGGGCAGGAGCAGTGAAACCAGTTAAGGAGTTTTTAAAATAGCTCAGGCAGATCATAATGGTGACTTGGACCATGGTGGTTACAGAGAAAGTATTTGGGTTTATTTTGAAGACAAGGAAGAATGAAGGATGACCTCAATGTTTTTGGCTGGAGCAACTGAAAGAATGAAGTTATCTTTTACTTTTCTCTTTGGGGAAAGTAGAGTCGGTTGGGTGGTAGGAGGGAGAAGGGTAGGAGGAGGTGGAAATAATGGATTTGATTTTTGCATGTTCTGCTTGTGTTTGTTAGATGTTATAGGTGGGTATGTGAATCTGCTGTGCAGGGAGAGATCTTGTTGGGAAACATGACTTGGGGAGCAGCCAGCATGTAGATGGCATGATAAGCTGCTGATGGGTTGACTAAGATCTTAGTTTTATAGTAAGGAAAGAAATTTAAATCTAACCTTTTTTCCATGTATAATATAAATAGATAAAATTTAAACTTCTTGTTCTTTTTGCAGCTAACAGAAGATGAAATAGCTACAATATTACAATCAACTCTTAAGGGACTAGAATACCTTCATTTTATGAGAAAAATACATCGAGACATCAAGGCAGGAAATATTTTGCTGAATACAGAAGGACATGCAAAACTTGCAGATTTTGGAGTAGCAGGTCAACTTACGGTAAGTAAAAATGTAATTTGTATTGATGCTTTCAGCTCTGCCCTGAGGAAGCGACTCCTTTTATGTATTCTTAAAAGTAATAACTGAGGGGCTAGAGCAGTGGCTCAGCGGCTCAAGCAAACTCCAGCATCACGTACACAACTAAGTGTCAGATAAAGAGAACTCAGATGAAAAACTAAATAAAGTTGATTCTCTCTTTCAAAAAAATATAAAAAATAAAATTATACTTGATTTGCCAGATATAATGGTGCAGACCTGTAATCCCAGCTATTCAAGAGGCTGAGGGAGGTTGAAGCAGGAAGATCACAAGTTTGAGGAAAATGGAGTAAAAGAGGGAGTTCCATAAAATGGGATAAAAGCAAGGGCTGGGATGTAGTTCAGAGGTAGAGTGCTTGGCTTACATGTGGGAGGCCCTGGGCTCAATCTCCAGTACCAGAAGAAAAAAATTCATTGTGTTAAAAAAAATTGCAGAATCTACCAATAGATTCAAAAGACCTAAATAGGTTATTTTAGATCCTTTCCTGGAGTTTATTAGGTCACATAGTTTAACTTTGTTTTTAACTCTTATAAAAATAAAAGCTAAACAGGAAATGATGGAATATTAGTTTAATGTTTTTTTAAACTGCATCAGCATTTTTTTTTTCTTAAAGAGCGGGAGAGAGAAAGAGAATCAATTTTATTTATTAATTTTTTTCATCTGGCCCTTGTTTCTCCGACACTCAGTTGAGTGTAGGGTGCTGAGATTTGAACCTGGGTCCTTGCACATACCAGGCAAGCCTCCAACTGCTAAGCTACCACTCCAGCCCTATCAGCATATTTTTATTATTTATTTATTTATTTTTAAAGAGAAAAGTACAGTGAGAGATATATAGAGAGAAAAACAGAATCAATAGTTACTGAGTTTTTTCACATGGCTTCCGTTGCTCTGACACTCAGCTGTGTATGTGGGTGCTGGGGTCTGAACCTATGTACTTGCGCATGCTGGGCAAGTGCCGTAACCACTGAGCCACCGCTCCAGCCCTATCAGTATATTTTTAAAAGGAAGAAAATCCAGATTTCTTTCCTTGAATAACATAACTTTATCTATTCACTTTCCAAGTAGTATTTGATAGTTACTACTGAAAGTACTCTCATTTGGTTCCAGGATCATCTCTGCATTCTCTTCCTATCTTACTAGTTGCATGAGAATAAAAAAAGAAAAAAAATCAAAACAGGAAGCCTAGAATTACCTGATTTTGTGAAATACTTAAGCATACATGAAAGTATGTTTAGAAAAACAGACATAGTTCTAGACAGACATATATTAAAATTTGTAACGTTGTTACATATAAGCTGTATGTAAGTGGTTTTTATATGTGTGTGTGTATAGAGAAAGTGTTTAGAATTTGACATTACATACAGTTTTAATTATTTTAATATTGTCTGGAACGTGTTCTGGATTCTTATGGGTATTGAAGCAGCACAGAATTGCTTTGATGTCTTTAAAAAACATCAGAAGCTATTCAGTATGATGATTTGTGGACCCTTCAAATGTTTTTTTTTTTTTCTTTCTTTTCTTTTTTTAGAAAGCAGGGACAGTGAGAGGGAGAGAGAGAAGCAATTTTTATTTAGTTTTTCATGAGACTTTCATTCTTCTGACACTGTTGTGTACATGGTGCTCGGGTTCAAACTCGTGTACTTGCGCATGCGAGGCGAGCCATAACCACCGAGGCACCGCTCCAACCCCCTTCAATTGTTTTTGAGATACACGTAAACTGTGTCAAACAGTATCTTACAAGCTACAACCTTAATAAGGAAACCAAACTGAAAAATATATTCTTCTGGTGTTGTATAAAAATATAATGTTAAATTTAAGGATATCCATTACATATAGCAATGATTTTAGTAACTGGTTGATTACTCAAAAATTACTTAGAATGTACTTATTGCTACAATGCCTATCTTGGCAGAATCTCTCCTACACACACACATACACACACACACACACACGCACGCACGCCCACCCCCCTGAAGTGCACAAGTCACTGTTTTTAGTGTACTCACAGCATTGTGAAACTATTACCAGTATCTAATTCCAGAACATTTTTATCATCCCCCAAATATACTGTCCTTTAGCAGTCACTGCCCATTCTCCTCTCCCCCCAGCCCTGGCAACCACTGGTCTTCTAGTCTACTTTATGTCTATAGATTTGCCTATTCTGCTTATTTAATATGTATGTATATATACGAACGTGTATTTCATATAAATATACAATGTGTGACCTTCATTTTTTACTTCTTTCCTTTAACATAATGTTTCACCGTTTATCCATGTTGTAGCGTAGATTAGCATTCATTCTTTTTGATAGCTGAATAATATTCCATTATATGGCTATGCCACATTTGTTGAACATTTAGTTTGTTTCCACTTTTTGGCTATTGTGAATGATGTGTCTATGAGATTTGTGTGAACCTGTTTTCATATGACATACGGAGTAACTGTGTCATATGCTAACTATGGTTAACATTTTAAGAAACTGCCAAACTTTCCCAAGGTGGTTTACTATTTTTTTATACTTTTTTTTTTTTTAAAGAAAGAAGGACAGTGAGAGAGAAAGAGAGAATCAGTTTTTATTGAGTTTTTCACTTGGCTTTTGTTGCTGTGACACTTAGTTGTGTATGTGGGTGCTGGGGTTTGAACCTGGGTACTCGAACATTCCAGGTAAGCGCTGTAACTGCCAAGCCACTGCTCTAGCCCCCTGGAATATATTCTTAAGATAATTTCTTTTACAGTGAAGTTGGTTAGAAGATATGTGAAATTCTAAGCCTTTGGTGGGGTGGGGGGCAGGGTACCTGGAATTGAACCTGGGATGCTTAACCACTGAACCACAATCCCCAGTCTTTTTTCTTTTGAAACAGGGTCTCACTAAGTTGCTGATGCTGGCTTTGTATTTGTAATCCTTCCACCTCAGCCTCCCAAGTCTCTGGGATTACACGCATGAACCACCACACCAGCTTTTAAGCCTTTTTTGTGTGTGTGTACTGGAGTTTGAACCCAGTGGTAGTTAACCACTGAATTACATTCCCAGCCCTTTTTAAATTTTTATTTTATTGAGATGGGGTCTCATTTAAGTTATTCAGGGCCTCATTAAAGTTGCTGAGGATGGCTTTGAACTCGGAATCCTCCTGCCTCCTGAGCCTTCGGGTGCTTTTAGAAGAGTTTCTGCTGCCAACTGCTATGTGTAAACGTGCTTCTTTCCCTTGTATTTGCCGATGTTGGATGGGCAAGTCACATTTTTCTTACCATTTTCAAAACAATTACATCTTTTTTTAGATTTGATTATTGACCTTTTGTAACTATTCACTTATAAATGAATTATTCATCTCATTTGTCAGTTTTACTAATTGTTAGATCTTTTAAAAAATCTGTTAAAGATAACCAAAACAAAAAATTTTGTTTAAAAATTAACCTTTGTCATATATGTTGAAATATCTTTTCCTGATTGCTGTCTTAATTTTGACTGTGGTTCATTTCCCCTTCTTTTGTAAATTGGCACATTATAATTATGCATCATAACGGAATTCATTGTGACATTCGTACATGCTAATAACATTATTTAATAAATTTCATTTCCCGGTACCTTCCCTTTCCCTCACCTCTTTACTCCTCCTATTTCCTTCCTCTACTGGTCTCACTTCTATTTTCATGAGATCCCATCCCCTCCCCTTTTTTTCCTCTCTAGCTTCCCAATGTAAATTAGTACAAACACTATGGAAATCAGTATGGAGTTTCCTCAAAAGACTAGGAATGAGGGGCTGGAGCCCTGGCTCAGGGGTTGAAGCATTTGCCTGGCATGTGTAAGAACCCAGGTTCAAACCCCAGCCCCCCACCCCCACAACTAAGTGTTGGAGAAGCAAAGGCCAGATGAAAAAATAAATAAACTGATTCTCTCTCTTTCCCTCTCTCTCCCTCATTAAAAATTAAAAATAAAAAAGACTAGGAATGATGCCATCTAATTCAGTTATACCACTCCTCTGTGTTATATCCTAGAGAATTAAAGTCAGTATACTGCTTACAGCAGCATAATTCACAACAGCTAAGTTATGGAACCGGCCCAGGTATCTGGCAACAGATAAATGGATAAAGAAAATGAGGTATATATTTTTATTCAGCCATAAAGAAGAACAAGATTATGTCATTTGCAGGCAAATGGATGTAACTAGAGAGCATCATGTTAAAATAAGCCATACAACTAGAGAGCATCATGTTAAAATAAGCCATACTTAAAGTCAAAGGTTTTACAGTTTTTTTTTAACTATAGAAGTTTCTAGATTTCATATAGAAGAATCCATCACCTTTTTTATCTTAAGGTTTCTGTCTTTAATGTCATGCTTAAGAAGATCTTTATAACTTTTTGTTTGTTTGTTTGTTTATTATGGTACTGGGGTTTGAACCTGGGTCTTTGCACATGCCCAGCAAGCGCTCTACCCCTAAGCCCTGCTCCGGCCCCTTTATTTTTTTTATTTTGAGACAGAGTCTCACTAAGTTGCTGAGGTTGATCTCAAATTTGTAATCCTTCTTCCTCAGCTTTCTGAATAGCTGACATTACAGGTATGTGCCACTATGCCTGGCCTGGGCTTTGTTTTTTTAACATTGAAAATTTCAACCTATTTGAACTTATTTTGGTGAAAGTGTAAGGTAGACATTTAAGGGATAAGGCAGGTATTCACTGGTTTTTGCATAATTCATTCTGTGATGGCCCGAGGCGGCATCTTAGTGTGTGTGCACAGTGTGACTTGTGTGTGTGCCACTGTTTCTGTACTTACTGCTTTCTGTTGCTCTACTATTGTACTAGTATACCGCAATACAGATCTAAGTGGGCTTATCCTCTCGTTACTTCATTTTCAAAACACTTCAAGCTATTCAAATATCTGTTTCTAATTGAAAGAATCTAGTGAAAACAATTTCGACTACCACTGCTTGAAAACATCCCTGCAAGCTTGAAGTTTTAGAGCTAAGGAAATGACTAAGCATTTCTTAAGTTCCTGTGTTAATTTTTTATTTAGGTCTGACAGTGAGGTCAATTAAAAAATGTTGCCTCAAAAAAAAAAAAAAAAGTGTTGACTCTCATTTGCTCCCAACTGGCGTAACCTCTCGCAGACTTTTCAGAAGGAACGGGGTGGTGATGATGGGATGTCCTTTTGCATCTTTAGTTCTGTTTAAAAACACTTTTCTTAGGAACACTAACACACTGTTGGTGGGACTGCAAACTTGTACAGCCACTCTGGAAAGCAGTGTGGGGACTGCTCAAAAAACTAGGGTTGGAACCACCTTACGACCCAATTATCCCACTCCTGGGTATTTTCCCAAAAGAGCTTGAATGAGCATATTACAAAGATACAGCTTCATCAATGTTTATAGAAGCTCATTTTGCAATAGCTAAACTATGGAACCAACCCAGATGCCCCTTGCTGGATCAGTGGTTTCAAAAACTGTGGTATATATATACAATGGAGTTCTACTCTGCTATTAGAGAGAACAGTATCTTAGCATTTGCAGTCAAATGGATGGAGAAGGAAAAAATTATGCTGAGACTTAAGAGCTAAATGTTTTCTCTCATATGTGGAAGCAAGAGTAAAAGCTAAGATAGGGTGAAAGGTAGCTAATTTTAAATAATAAACTCAACATAGTTGAAATTTCACATAAGCTGGGGGAACCATAACTATGAAGGTGAGGGGGAGAAGGGAGGGAGACAAGGAAGGGAGAGAGGGATTAGGGGGGTTATCAGTGCAACTGGGAACTCTTGACTCCCATGAGAAGCCCAACTATACATGGGTAGGCGAGACAAAGATTCAGAAATTTCAAAAATTAATATCCCTGTATATGCTTATTTCTATCTATAACATGGAGAAATGAAAGCAGGGAGTGGATGGACAAAGGGGGACTAGGATAGACCTTAACTTTCTTTATCAGTATTCAATACCTCCTTCCCCATTTATAAATATGTGTATAGTCCTATGCATATGTCTTGGGGCACTTGCATATAAGACAAAATTCTAGCAATAGATTTGGATCAAAGGGTATAGACATTTAAGAGTTCAGTCAGTATTTTCAGTGTGCCTAAAACTAAAAAGTTGTACCACTTTGTACTCTAGCAGCGTTGTATTTCAGTGCTTGATTTTGTGTGTTGTTATCAGTACTAGTTATTAATTCAAAATGTTTTCATTAGTCTTACTTTAGTTTGTATTTTAGTAATTGAGAATCTTTTTATGTTTCTTGGTCATTTACATTTCTTTGGGGATTGATTTGATCATATACTTTGAGCATGGGTTTTGTATGTATTTGAAGTACGACGCATTTTTTATTGTTGGAAAATAAACTTTTTTTTTGCTTCAGTTTTATGCTTGGTGTCAGTATTTCTACTTTCTATATTAGGATACCATGGCCAAACGGAATACAGTGATAGGAACACCATTTTGGATGGCTCCAGAAGTGATTCAGGAGATTGGATACAACTGTGTGGCAGACATCTGGTCTCTGGGAATAACTGCCATAGAAATGGCTGAAGGAAAGCCCCCATATGCTGACATCCATCCAATGAGGGTAAGGGAATGGGCAGAACACCATTTTCACTAGTGGCTGTTACTGACCATCATTAGAAAGCTAGTTCTGTGACTTAATTGATTAGGTTCCAAACAGTAAATGAATTATTTGTACATAATTGACAAGTGTCACTATAAATGATGCGCTTCCACTGACTCTAGTTATAGTCCCTAATTAAGTGCGATCCATCCCCCTCCATTCCTAGAGTTGGGTATTGATAGCCCCTGGCAGGACATAGTCTACAAAAATGCTTGGTTTGACTTGTACAATTATATATGCTTTTAATAGTTTAGAAACCCATATTTTAACATGGTAATGCCAGTTGGAGTTGAGTTGTGGTTTTCTCATTTATATATATGAGCTTTCCATTCAGCCAGGCTCCATGATGTGTCACCAAGTATCAGATACCAGTTACCGTAGCATTTTCTCTATTGCTTTTTTAAATTCCTGTCACTGACACCCAGCCTGTTTCCTTTGTTTCCTTTTTCTTGCCTGGCCCCTGTAGTTGTTTGACTTAGTAAGTTCTGGTCTGTTGATCCCCATGCTCTTCGTCTGGAGGCTCTGCCCCCTCCAGACTCCTCTTCTTATACAGTGGAAAGGGCCTGTAGCCTGCATCTCCACTGAAGCTCCCCCAGTGTTGCTTTGGTAAAGGGTTCCCAGGCTTCACTCACCCCCAGAACTCCTCATCGCAGCACTGGTGTAAACCCCAAATCTCGCCTTCTTTAGGGCTCCACAGCTCCTTCATACTCTCCAACCAGTTCTTCCTCTTCTCTGACTATTAAGTTCTCTCATTAAAAGCATTCATGTGCCCAAAGATAAGCTTCCCTCTTTGGGGAGCAGAAGAGGGAAACAGTAGGAGATATACTGGTCATATTTTTTAGACTTAAAGAATTTAATTTAAGCTATTTATTAAAAAGAGTTTTATCTTTTAAAAATCGAGCTTTTCCTTTATTGAAAAATTCAATGAATAATAATTGTATTTTTTGAAATATTAGAATAGTGGGCTAATTATTGTCTTTTTTTTTTTCTTCCAAGAATGTTGATTTGGCTTGGTTTGGAGGTTAAAGGCTCCTGTGATTTGGAGATTTATGGTTGATGACCTTTCTGCAGTCACATCCTTAGATGGTAGTGACTTCGAAGGAAGGAAATCTGACAGCTGTGGGCTGAGGTTATCTTCAGGGTATGGTACTCATAGGTGTTGCCTTTGCACTTTGAAAAGCAGGGTAACGCTGTTAGCATTTTAAAAAAAGCTTGATTGATACGTTGATATTTTGAGGTTTAGGGGACAAGACTGCATATAAGAGAGGAAAAGGGAAGGAGAGAAATATATCAGCTTCTCTAGTTGTCATACTTTGTACTTTGAGATGCTTAGACTTTGGTTGGGATTTGGATGGGCTTATCAGAGAATATCATTTTACCAAACTGCAAATATAATTCCAGGCATATTTTTATTGGGCTATCACTTTTACTTTACTAAGTCTCCCCCCCCCCCTTTTTTTTAATTAGGCAATCTTCATGATTCCTACAAACCCTCCTCCCACATTCCGAAAGCCAGAGCTGTGGTCAGATAACTTCACAGATTTTGTGAAACAGTGTCTTGTAAAGAGCCCTGAGCAGAGAGCCACAGCCACTCAGCTTCTACAGGTATGACTACCCCTAGTCAAGCTGCCTCACCATTTCATCCTTATGCGGACCAGAAAATGCTGTTGATCTACCTGCATGGAGAGAGAATAGAAGAAGTCTGAGACAGTTCCTGCCTTTAGGGAGGTTTGAATGTATTTGAGTAGAAAAGACTTAGAAAAGAATCTTAATTCATTGAGCAAAACCATAAGCAAGAAAGTATATGACTGTGTGGGATTAGAGAAAGCACTTTGACAGTGAGTGAGCATCTGCTGTGTGCCAGCTTTGCACACATTATGCCATTTAATCATCACATGGACTCTGTGAAGGGTAGGTATCATTTCAGTCTTATAGGTGAGAAGAAGGAGACTTAGAGAGGTTAACTCATTTAGAGTTTCTCAGTCAGCAAACAGCATAGCCAGTGGTAGGATTTGGCTCATTCCAAATCCAACAGAAGGATTGCCGTCAGACTACTCAGTTCTGACAAAGAGTCAGTGGTGGGTGCTGTTGTAGCTCAGGATAAGAGGAGGTCACCTTGAACTGGAGATTCTAGGGTGCTTCCTTGGAGAGGAAGCTTCCATGCCTGGACCTTGAGGGATGGGTGGGATTGGTAGGCAGTAATTATGCCTAGTGATTAGGAACTTGAATTCAGAACTCAGAATACCTGGGTATGAATTCTGGCTCCCTGATTAATATTTTGTGATTTGGGTATCTGCCTTCTTAGTTTTTTTAATGTATAGAATGGAGTAAAGTACCTGTCTTATATGTCATGAAGATGAAGTGATAAAATGTGTATATCTTGGGACAGGGCTTTATACATATTAAAGGTAGTATGGTATGGACTTGATACAGACTTAGTGCCCCCTTTTTATAAAATCTCTCATTACTTTTCTGAAACGAAACTCATAGATAATATAATCTGTTTTATACCTATAATTAAAAAAGAATCAGTATTGTCTGAAATATAAAGAGAATAATTTGCAATAAAATATTATGTATGACAATGTAGAAATACTTCAGCTTGAGCCAACTTGTGGATGTAATGAAACACATATTTGTACCCAGCATCATGAATGAGTTTAGATTAATGAGTAGTAAGATCAGAAACCCATTTCCATTCAAGAAGCACAGGAAAATGAATGAGAAGGATCATTAGCATAAAAACTGATGTTAAGTAATAACATGTTAAGTATCTGACAGGGTAGGGGAAACAATCTTAGAAAAAAAATTTTTTTTTTAAAGAGAGAGAAGGACAGTGAGAGAGACAGAAAGAGAGAAACAACTTTATTTAGTTTTTCACATGGCCTTAGTTGCTCCAACACTTAGTTGTGTACGTGGTGCTGGGGTTCGAACCCGGGTCCTCGTGCTTGCCAGGCAAGTGCCGAAACCACTGAGCCACCGCTCCAGCCCCAATCTTAGAGAATTTTCAAGTGGAGAGAACAAGGCAATGTGTTATCCTTGCTAATGACCAAGGCCTTATTTCTATGTGTATTTTTTTTTTTTTAAAGAGGGAGGGACAGTGAGAGAGAAAGACAGAGAAAGGGAGAAACAACTTTATTGAGTTTTTCACATGGCTTTAGTTGCTCTAACACTTAGCTGTGTACGTGGTGCTGGGGTTTGAACCCAGGTCCTCGCGCTTGCCAGGCAAGCGTTGAAACCGCTGAGCCACCGCTCCAGCCCCTCTAAGTGTATTGTTAAATTCTTTCCCTGCCTGGATTGCATGGGGATAGAGTTCTTTGGGAAAATATTGCATGGATTGGAATCCCATGGCATCCTTTCAGTCTTTCATGTACTTTCATGTACTTACCAGGAGACTTTACACTCATGGATGATGGGGAACAGAGTAGATTGCAAAGAAGAAATAGGAAACAGTATCAGAGTAGTTTGCAAAATGCCAGGCAAGTCCCAAAAGAATTTCCGTATGTATCTTTCACAATATAGACTTCTTTATATTGTGCTGTGAACCCAAACACAACATCCACAGCCTGGTGTTGATAGTAAAAACATCAGCAGAGCACAGTGGTGCATGCCTGTAATTCCAGCAACTCAGGAGTGGGGCAGAAAAATTGCAGGCCTCAGCACCTTTGCGAGACCCTGTCTCAAAAATATTTTAAAAAAAGGATTGGTGATGTAGTTCAGTAATGATGTGCCCCTGGATTCAATCCCTAGTACCAAAACAAGCAAGCAAGCAAACAAAAACTTTTAGCAGTGTCTCTGTGGTTCAGTTGTCTTTGCTGATTGAGTAATGTTTGGGTCTACCTCTGTTATACACTTGTTTTAGTAATTTTGTAGTAACACCCTTTTACCTAAATATGTAGTTGGCAATGCTGTAGTGCATTGAATAGAAAGAATAAATGGAATGGGTAAATTATGCAGTTATTTCTAAACATTTTATTTCATTTTAGGCCCCCATTTCCAGAATCAGTGGACACTTAGCTTGCTTATCTCTTGAAAAACATTTTCAGTACTGTTAGACTATAACGTATACTGCGAGACATTTGATGGATATGTGGAATGTGTCACAGTTCATTTTATTTTCCACAGGTTGCTAGCATCCCTGCCTCCCATGCCGTGCCAGGTGTGTCCTCCAAACTTTGTGATGGCATCAAGCCCCCGGCACATTTACAGAACTTCCCCCACCCCATTGAGAATCTCTAGATTTGACAGAAATGACATAATCATTCTAACCAGGTTGAAAAAGATGGGCAGAGTGTTCTCAGAGTCATAAACCAAGTGTGGTTTAGCTGTTGTCGAGGGCATGATGAGAAAGATTAGACTCAGCGATTGATTCAAGAAGTGCTGTCACATGCCTGCGGTGTGCCAGGCAGTGTTTTAGCTCTGTCACTACATAAGCTGCCTCCATGGTTTTGCATTTTCTTGTTTAAGCACCCATTTGTCAAGAGTGCCAAAGGAGTGTCAATACTGCGAGACTTAATTAATGAAGCCATGGACGTGAAACTGAAACGCCAGGAAGCGCAGCAGCGCGAAGTGGACCAGGATGATGAAGAGAACTCAGTGAGTGGCAGGCATTGCTGTGGGCATCAGCGCTTGCTAGTTCACGATGGTCAAGTACAAGTAAGATGAGTGGATAATGTTGGATCAACCTGGAGCTGGAGACTTTTTTTAGGAAATGTCCGCTTTGGACCACGGCTTGCTGGAGGCTTGCTCAATCTATGCATGTTCTTCCCATTGTCTCCTAAAACACATGTAAATTTTACTTTTTTCCTTGTGTCTTTTATTCAGTTTAGCTTTTTACTTGAGAGAGAATGCAAAGATATTAGACTTGGTTTTTCCAAGCCATTTTGGGAACTGTAAGATCATACTTAATATGTAGATTTTATACTTAAAGACTCCTTCCCTTCCCTGAGATTCCAGCAGTGCGTATGTCAACTTTTCGGTCTCTGATGTAACCTCTCATAAGAAGGGGAGAGGAAGAGTTAGATCCACTGCTCTCACGTGGGTAAATTTATGGTCATCTTTGGTTAAATTAGAGTACTTTCTAAATTCCCACTACAAGGGGAATTTAGAACCTAAAGAAGCATCAAACCCAGAAATATTTTTTACCAAGATGAGTAATAGTAATTAAAAAAACTTGGGCCAGGCACAGTGGCACACACCTGTAATCCCAGCCACTCGAGAGGCTAAGGTAGGAGGAACATGAATCAAAGCCAGCCTCAGCAACTTAGCAAGACCCTGTCTCAAAATGAGAAGGGCTGGGGATACCTTTGTTTAGTGGCTAGTGCCTCTGGGTTCAGTCTCTGGTATCAAAAACAAAAAACTTAGTCTTGATTAAATTAACCCCAATTTGAGATTTTATCCTTCTACAGGAGGAGGATGAAATGGATTCTGGCACAATGGTTCGAGCAGTGGGTGATGACATGGGCACTGTGCGTGTGGCCAGCACCATGAGTGAAGGAGCCAATACTATGATTGAGCACGATGACACATTGCCGTCACAGCTGGGCACCATGGTGATCAACGCGGAGGATGAGGAAGAGGAAGGGACTATGAAAAGTAAGACTGATGAAATATACTAACTTCTTGACAAATCATATGCACTTTAGGGTTCCTGTGGTCCATGTAGGCTCGGTTTTGGGTCTTCTCTCGTAGGAGAGAAGGAGGTTTTACGCTGGAGGGCTGTGTTGGGGCAAGAGGTTTGGGGAGGAAGAAAGCTGGTACGTGGAGTTAGAGGCAAGAAATTGTGTCAGCAATGAGGAGAAGCCGTTCTCTCGTTGAATGTTGTTACTGAAGGTTCGTCTGTGAGGGTGAGCGCATTTCTTATTTTGATGCATACTTCATGTCAAGGTACAATGAAATTCTAACCTATTTTACTGTACATGTCTTCAGTCCATTTTTGTGAGTTTGTGTGTCTAACCCACTTTACCAACATCAGTCAGTTAAAGATGACTGTACAAGTTTAGAAATTCTATCACGTCCCTTCGGAAGAACTCACCTCTGTTCTTTTTGATCTGATTCTTTTTTTCTCTGACTAAAGCCTAACTAATGCCTTTGTTCAGCTATAGTCTTAGAGTGCCTTGCTCTCCTCTGCTCTTCAGCTCTTGCCCTCCCCTTATTCTG
>PVKS010042907.1:0-15190 GCA_004027875.1 Aplodontia rufa | reverse complement strand
TAAAACTGGAAAAAATAATTTTATATATATATATATGTGTGTGTGTGTGTGTGTGTGTGTGTGTGTGTGTGTGTAGGGATCAGTGGAGGAAATAGACTGGGGGGCAATTGGAGCAAATTTTGTTGTTATAATATGTGAATGTACGAATGTGTAACAACAAATCCCTTCATTATGTAAAACCATAATGCCTCAGTAATAAAATATATGTAATCAAAGTAGTCTAATTTTAATTTATTATGAAATTAATTTTAAGGTGCCATATCTCTTTGACCATTCTTAAAAAAAATTGAGAATGACAGAGTCAGTGTCTTGGTGTGGAATTCTCGGTGTCATGTTTTTTAAAATGGCATTTTAGATTAATTGTACAGGTATATATTGATTTTTTTTTTAGCATTGAAAGCCTCATGATCACACAGAAAAGATGAATATGAAACCATTCCTGGTTCAAGAAGTTGTCACTCCAGGGTGGTGATAGACATTGACTGACATGAAGCAGAAAGGCACAAGTGCCAAGCAGAGACATTTCAAACCTGGTACGGAGCATTAGAAAAAGAAAGGGATGCATTCTGCAATGGGGGAGCAGATGAGGTTGCTTTTAGAATAACTTTGGAATGTAAAAATTATTGTGATTGGAAAAAAGTGATAAGAAATTCAATATAGGATCAAGAAACTGAATTTCCAAGAGAAGATGGATGAGTGCTTGGTCCATTCAAGAAAAAGCTAGTAAAGCCACAGAGAAGTAGTATGGGTCTCACAGAGATGGCAAAGAATTTAACTGTTGCTGTGCACTATCTGGCACTCTTCTGGGGCAGACGCATTGCCGGCCTCCCTCACAACCATCACTCTTGTTTGTAATAGAATCTCCATTTAACTCATTATTGTGCACTCCAGTGATTGAGTATCCAATAGTAGAAAGCAATTAAAGTATTGCTTTCCCCTTTGCAGTGATGGGCTTTGGTATGGAAGTGGTGTAAAAGCCTGGGCAATTCAGGTAACAGGATGTATACTGGGGCTTTCTGGAAAAGCTATCCAAGACAACAAGTTGATCCTTCCACTCCTTGGGGTATTATTCTGGAGATGAGCTGCTTGAGCACATGGCAATTAACCTGTGTCTGTGAGTGGAGCAGAGAAATCACTGCAGAGTCTGCTTGCAATGGAAGGGCTGAATAGCCCCACTGGGAACCACGTGCTTGGGCTCTTATATTACGAGTGAGGAGTAGGGTTGGTTCTTGCAAATAGCCTCTTCTCTAGATACCCGCATGTGCAGTGAAATATCTCTTTTGCTCTGACCCCGTACGGCTCTGACCTGTACTGGGAACATTCAGAATTAAAAGAAAATGCTAACATTTTCATCTGTCGCTCATTACCAGAAGCTTTTTCTTGTTTATCTGGATTGCTTTTGTAATTAATAATTTTCTCCTTTAGAAAAGGTTCATTCTCTGAAGTTCTGTCAAATATTTATTCAGTTGTTATACTCAGGAGCAGAGGAACATGAATATGGAAAATGATCCAAGAGTTAAAAGTGTTCAAAAGTATTTGCATGCTAGAATTTTCTTTTACTGTTTATTAGAGAATATGAAGTTTTGTTTTTTATTCTGCAGAAACATGTGAATATTGGTACCTTCTGCACTACTGGGAAGAATGACATTATCTTTATTACACTTCTCATGTAAAGCAAACAAACAAACTTTTAGCAAAGTTTTCATGGAAGAGCTTACTTTCCTTGTTCCATGGAACCCTTTAAGATATATTATGGATCAGAAAACTGAACTAGGAAACAAGGACTCCTTTCAGATTTAAATTTGTTTGTTGATATTCTGCCCACTCTGCTTTTATTCTTTTTTCTCACTCCTGATGATTCTTTCATTCTCCCTTTCATTTCAGAAGGCTTTCCTGGAATTTAATTTATTCTAATTTTCTCATTCAATGAAAAATCATTTCCTGTGATGTGTGTTAGTTAATTATAAAGTTCGATTAATTTATATTTAGGGCTGTCCCTTGCAACTTGAACAGTCTGACTAAGTGAAGCCTGGCAGTTGATTTGCATAGTATAGTCTCCTTCCCCTTCATGGTTAGAGATAAGGGTGTGGTAAACTTTCTGGATCCAAATTGAGTTGGAACTCAAAACTTCAAACCTTCTCATAATTCAGTCAGTGTTGACCTCATGAATTTCTGAATATTTACTTTTACAACTTCCTAAAGTAATTAAATTATTTAAAATCATATTTGAATGTATTCAAATATTAAGACATAAAGGCTAAATTGCATTTTGAAGCCATTATTTGTGCAAAATGTTGCATAAAAAGAGTTTTTAATTTTTTTAATATTCTGCTTTTACTGTTTCAACATAATTTCTATACACTTAAAATTTTGGGAAGTGTTAAAAGAAATCACACTATCAAGAGTGTTTGCTGTTGCTTAATGACATAGCTTACCTATTTTTAACTCCATGAGTTTTCATATGATATTTATGTGTGTACCCACACGTAAAAAGCATATTGCATGCATCATAAATTCATGATGATATTTATTAAATGCATGCTTGTAGGTAATTTTTTCTGTGGATATAATTTTAAAATTAGATCCAATTTACGAAATTGGTACAAAGAACTTTAGTATACCTTCACTTATATTCAATATTTATTTACATTTTCCTCTTTTGTGCTTGGAAAGTTATAAATTGCTCTTTTACTTGGCGAAGATAAATATAACTGTGTTGCATCTTTCTAATGGTAATAATGTTGACAAAAATAATACTGATTACTGAACAATTATTGAATATTTTCTTGTGCCAGACTGTTTTACGTGCTGTACATGAAGTAGCTCAATCCTCAAAATAATATTACTAGATTTGCATTATTATTACTCCATACTAAATGAATAAACCTGGACAGAAAGAAATGAAGCAATGTAACACTGGCAGGTGACGAAACAAAGAGCTGATTAGGGGAAAACCTGAACCTTTATAACAGAGGTGCTGAAAATAGTCTATGATTTTCAATTGGTCAGAGCAAAGAAATTCATTACTGAATGTTGCTTTATTTATTTTTTTATTAAGAAATTTATTTGTTGAACAATTAAACATGCTTCTAATGAAAAATATAATATATATATAAATTCTGAATATTTGATTTACCCCCCCCAAGACCTCCCTCCAATTATCCACACTTATCCCTTCCCCTCCCTCCTTCCCAAAACATCTCTATAAATGCCTCAGGTTGTATGGAAAAAAAAAAAAGAAATTCACTACTCACAGCAAAACAAATAGCAGGAATACCATCATGGTAGTTCCAATTCTTTTGATTGTAAATCTCAAGGGACAATATGGTTGCTTGCATGGCTCAGCACCATTTGCTGCAAGCAGTAAATAAGCCCCTCTTCTGCAGTCACATGGTAGTTTATTGTAGTCACCAGAGCCCACTTAATTGTATATATATCTAGCAAAGAATGCTCAGGTCAGAGGAGATTAGAACTTGTAGCTTGTCATCCTAAGCAAGGATATGCAAGGATGCCAGGGCCCATGGCAGCTGCCTTCCTAATTGGTCATCAGATAAGTTGATCTATATGATTGCTTATATTATAATACCTTTCATCTCACTTTAAACGTTTACTATATATTATCTGACTAATTACATTGGATTACAGAAGGTATTTCTACTTTTTATCTTAGAAATAAAGTTATCAAGATTCTTCACACAAATATTTGCTTACATCTCTGATAATTCATTTCAAATAAATTCCTTGAACTTGAATTATTGCATGAAAGCAAATGCATATCTAAAGGGTTTTTTTTGCTGTATTGCCAAATATACCCCAGAAATGTTGCATTATTTAGTTATCACAGCAGGTTTGTTTTACTAATAATAACCTGTCCCCCCTTTCCACAGTTTGTATCTTGGTATATCTGATAAGCTTTTCTTTGTCTTACTGAATTGACTAAAAAGTACAGAGCACCCATATAAGGCATATTTATCAAGTGACAATCTATTTTTAATGAAAATTTGTGTTTCCAAATGATTCATTGCCTACTCAGACAATAAGCCATGTTAAAGACCAAATTTATTTGTTCACATGTTACAAAATAATAAGAATACCTATTCTAGGCTCAAGAATTATACATAGTAATATTGCATTCTATCATTAAGGACTCTCAGCAATGGGCTGTTATGTATCACCATTGCGTTCTTGTAATGGAACTGGTGAAAATCATGAGGGTGTGAACATGGGGGCTGGAACAGTGGCTCAGTGGTTACGGTGCTCGCCTGGCATCCTTGAGTATGTGAATTTGAACCCCAACACCAAGTGTACAACGAAGCTTCAGAGCAATGAAAGCCACATGCAAAACTAAATAAAATTGATTATCTCTCTCTCTTTTACTGACCCTCTCTCTTTAAAAAAAATGCTGTTTTTTTAAAAAAGAAAGTGTAAACATGGGAGTGATTTGTACATATTTAGTTTTCATATTTCTCCTTCCAGGTTTTGCTAAGTGTTTCTTGTACCATCCTGCTCTTGTTCCATAGTATATTAGTCAATCTGTTCCAGGATTCTTTCCTGCAATTGCAATTTGCACAGGTTTTCTAGTTGCTGCCTATGCCTTTGACTTAGCGAAACATTCATTTGAGCTTGATTTTTTTATCACAGCTCTACCAGGGAGCGTTTACTTCTCTCCAAAATACTTTGCAAAATGCTCGCTCTTGATTACTCATACCCTGGGAGCAGCTTTGCTCTCTGTGAGCCACCACAGTTCCGACTGTTCCTTTACTCTCATTACTCTGTGCTTTTGCTGCCTTTGGCCTTTTGTACTTTAAACCTCCTGTGGCCCATGGCTGCTATGAGAAGGTCAAAGCTGTCCTGTGACTAAAATGATTGGTAGAGGGCCAACCTAAGAGGGTATTGATCAGTCCCTACATGTGAGAGCACTCCACATTGCTCTGTTTTTAACATTCATCTTGATAAAAACTGAAACTTCTGGCGTTGCCAGAGATAAAATAGAATTGAATCAAGAGTATAGCCTATTTAATATGCCTTCATGTTGTGTCTCATCATGTTGGTTTATAAAAATGTCCTTCTGAGATATTTTAGAGAACCAAGGGAAAGCAGCTGTAATCCTAGACAGAGGGGCTAACTAGTCAATCTCACAGGCAATTCAATCAGTTAACTCATTTCTTTTGCAGCAGAGTGAGCTCCAGAGTAATTCCAACTTCCCTGTATTCTTCTCATGTGCACGATGATCTCCTTATCCGGCCCTTAGAGCCATTCTGAAGACATATTAGGGAGGGTTCCCACAAAGGAACAATTCAGATTGTAGGAGTGCAGTTCCCTATAGCAACCTCTTTAGTAGTTATATCTAAACAATCCTTGGTGTTTAATTTCCCATCTTGGTTTGAGTCATTAATTTTGTTGATCAATTTGTGATTCTTCTCCTTTTCTTGCTTCTTCTTTCCTTTGTCTTATTTTCTGGTGTTTAGATTCTTACAGATTCAAGTGAAATCCTTGTCTATATTCTTTTGTTTGAGAGTGCTGTTTTCAGCAAACCAAGCTAGAAAACTTGTTGTGTCATGGTGCTCTATGGATTTGTTCAGCTGAACTGTCAGAGCTGGCTTTATCATTCTGATCAACCTTTTTTGGGATTCCTTCTAACCCCATTTTTATCTGTTCAATGATCTTAGTTTTAAAGTCTAGAAGAAAAACAGTGGCCACCATTTTTCTTTTTAAATCTACTCATATTTATCACTCCTAAGTCATGAAATCCAATTTAGTTTTTAAAGTATTTGCTTATGTGTTAGGTTATAGCTGGGTTGGGGATGGGTGGCCCACATCAGGAGGGCATACACTACCACATGAAGGTACCACAGATAATGATGCCTCACCAAATGTTAGTATAGTACTCCTCCCATTAATGACACCTCTCAGTAGTAAAATCAACCTAAGTTGGAAATTCACAAGCATTTAGATAACTTGGATGTTGCCTTTTGACAAGGTGCATAATTTCTTGACTGGGAGTCCAGTATTCTCCGGGTGCTATCCTGTTTTCCTCTTTGTCTCAGACAAAAAAATTCTTGTCTTAAACTTGCCTCTGTTGCTGCACATTTCACAACCTGTAATCTGCATATTCTGATATCTTTAAATTGACTACAACACACTACCAAGCCTTTTTTTGGAAATATGGTCTGGCAGGTAACAGCTGATATCTGAACTATTTTATTACAGCCAACAGAAACTGCCAACTTCTCATTCCTTGATTGAGGAATGATCATTGTCCCCCAACCAGGGTTCCATTTCAGTTCTTCCAACTTTATATTATTTTTTTTTTAAATGTTCATTTAGTCAACTCTTCATTGCTGCAACCAAAAGATCCAACAAGAACAATGTAGAGGAGGAAAAATTTATTTGGGCCTTATGGTTTCAGAGGTCCCAGTCCATAGATGTCTGACTCCATTGCTCTGTGCCAGATGTGAGGCAGAGCATCAAGGTGGAAAGCTATGGTGGAATAAAGAAAATCAGGACATGGTATCAGGAGAGACAGCTCTTCTCAACAGGGACAAAACATAAGCCCCAAAGACACAGCTCAGTGAACCACCTCCTCCAGCACACCCTACCCACCTGAAGTTACCCCCTACAGAATCCATTCATGTGGTTTAACACACTGATCAAGGCTCTCAAAACCCAGTCATTTCACTTCCAAACTTCTTTTCTTGCATTGTTTCATATATAAACCATAACAGATGAATATCTGTTAATTATGAATTCATTTCTCATTCTAATTTTTGTATTCATCAAGGCTATTTTGGTTCCCCAAACCAGAAACCTACTCAAAACAAATTAAGTAAAAAAGAAGTTATAGATGTACACCAATAGATGTACACTGGAGGCCTAAAGAAAGACTTGTATTAGGTGTTACAAAGATGTAAAACATGAACATAAACAACCACCCTTAGTTTCTACTTGAGTGATTTCTCACCTCTATATATGTTTCATTTATTTTACTCTGCAGACAAGAGTTCTGTTGAGCCCTGGTGCACATTGTAGTCTCACACATTTTCATCTGCTGTGTCTGGGTCTCCATCCCAGCCAACAGGGGAGATCTGTTTGTTTTAGCTGGGCTAATTATGCACCGATGTCCCACCAGCAATGTCTGTAACACATGAGCACATAGAACAGAGGGAAGTCTGTAGCCATAGGAACCTTAAAGGGCAGAAGTTACAGAATGGATAATGGTCAGGTAGACATAAAAAAAAAACAATCTGCCACATTTTCCACTGGAAAGAAGTGTGGTTGCTATGGAATAGCATTAAGCTTCATCTTAGCTGGAAGAGATCAGTAGCTCAAATACTTTATCCTTATTACTGTCAAGACTGCGCTCAGTTTTGAGGATAATTTCAGACACTGAACTTAGCATTATTATTTCATTTTCTAATGTCTGCATAATAACCACTCATGTTTAGCTCAATATTTAACTTCTAAGCTTATCTGTGACTAGCTTTATTTTTCCTGGTTTCTTCATTTCACTTCATTTTTTTCCTTGGCTGAATCGAATTGGCCAGTAGTTTCATGATTTAAGATCATGAATGTTATAATCTCTGAAACTCTGTGTACTTGAGAACATCTGTTTTCTTTATAGTGCTAAATGACTTGGCCAGACAGAAAGCTGTGGGTCCTCCCATCTGTGCACCACTCTTTCTGCCTATGGTGGTGTCATGGAGCAGTCAGATGATCTGACTATTTCCTCCTTGCTTGGAGCATCTTTTGTCCCCCTGGAAGTTCTATATGATTCTCCTGATCATGAAAATTCAATAAATTCTTCAAAATACACCTTAGAATTAATTATTTGTGCCTATTTTTGCTGGAATATAATGTGCTCATGCTTCAGGGAGGTTCTCTTACAAAATATCTTTTATAATTTTATCTGAGTACTGTTCTTCAGGAATAAAGAATACATATATTTTGGTCTTCTTTGCTGTCATGTTTAAGAAAAAGATGATCTATTTCCCCCAAAATCTTTTGTTAGATGTTATTTAATTTCATCTTGCAAATCCATGAAGCACTTCCTGGAGTTTAGTCATATTATTGTATTTAAAGGTGATTAAAACCTGGCTTTCTTCTGGTGATGTTTCTGTGCTGTTCTTTCTTTATTGAGCTTTGCCTATTTATTCTTCATTTTCTTCTTAGTGCAATCTTTTCTTGGAAATCTTATATTTCTTTCTTGGACCTTTCTCCTTTGTGGAAGCATCAGTTTTTTTAAAGATAATTAAGGATGAGAAAGCATGGAGAAATTTTATGATTTAATTTGTTCATATATCAATTTTTCCCTTTATCTATTCATAGATCTTTTTAATTGCCTTTTGAATCTTGCTCATTTTAAAATGGGGTCAGATTGTTTATTTTACATAAATAATATAGGAGAAGCATTGACTGAGCTGGTGCAGCCCAAAACTTTGATTTAGGGTTTATTGTCTCAAATATCCTCTTACCAGATCGTTTCTTTTCTTTGCCCTAGGTGCACATCTTCTTTGATGTGTGTGTGTATGTGTGTTTGAGAAGTTGATATAGTTTCTTAGCTATATTCATTAGGTATCTAGCTTTGTGATATGAAACCTTCCTGTTTCTCCTTACCTGTACCTTAGACTGCTCCTCACAAGAACTCCTCACTGACTTGCTCTTTGTCGTTCATCTTAGATCACTTGATGCTGTTATCTTAATCAATGATTGGGTAGGCCTAAAGCCTATGACACTGACTTTTATCTGTTTCTATTTTAAATAAACTCTACTGAGATATAATTTACATATGACAAATACACACATTTTAAGTGAGAAAATCAGATGGGAGTAAAATTTTTCAATAATAAGCATCACAAGGAGACACATAGATAAAAACAATAGGAGAAACAGTGGGTGGCTACTGCTAGAAGATATCAATACCGAGGAGCCATAAATTTTGAAAGAGAAGAATGGAGAAATGGTTTGGAAGGCATACGGGGAGCAGGGAGAATGTCCAACCCACTTCCATTCCTTAAGGTACAATGGGAGACCTGTCACAAAATGGACTTCATTCAGAGAAGCATGGAGAATTCGGTTCTCAGGGGTGGGCTGCATTTCATGTAAAGCAGAGCTGTGACCTGTGGCCATGAGTCCCCACTGCTCACACAAGAGCCTTAGTCTCATGTATGCTTAGATTGTTTTTAGTTTTTTTCATTTATTTTTTAAACAAAGAAAAATTTAAAGATATTTTTTAAAACTAAAAAGGTCTTTTAAAGAACCCCTTTTTGTCCTGAGATTTCTGATGTCAAGAGTCTAGAATTCTTGCTGCTGTCGACCTCCATATCTTGGGGGAACCCATGCATTCGTGACTATTTCATAACTTGCTTTTTCACTACTGGACATATTTTCTAACTGAACCATATGCATCATACATACATGTTTCCAGCTGATTTTCCTTATATCAAAATTTATGGATAAACATATGGTGATTACTGATATTACCGATCTTACACTGGTTACATGAGCACTACTCAGTTAATTATAGAATGAAGAGAATTTCTTATTTTTCTTACATACTTCTATGATGTAAAATTTTTCATTAATTTTTATGAGACCTATTAGTAACTCACCCAGAAACTCTCCAATAAACTGCTCATTTTATAGTATATTGAAAATATGTAAATTTTATTCTTTTCCTAAATGTATCCCTCCTGGAGTCTTCTATCTCTTGACTTCACTCAGAACTAGTTTTCTCAGCTTGCAGCACAACCATCTAGAACTTTCCTCTTAGTCTCTTTCTTCCATCTGATTTCCTAATCCTGAATCCTCCATTTTCTATACTCTTGAGTTACTCTCCACTTTCAGTAAGACTCACATCATGCAATAGTTATTAACAGAGAATGTATTAGGTTAAAACTTTGAGAGCTTACATATTTGAAAAAGTCTTTGTCCTTTCCTAAATTTTAATTGATAATCTGACTGACTATACGAACTGAATTGGAAATCATTTAGCCTCAGAAATTTGAAACTTTCATTATATTCAAACTTCTGAAATTGCCATTTAGAAATCTGCTGATGTTTGGTTTTATAGTCCTAGCACTTACATTTTTATATCTTCTTGCTTTTATTTTTTAAAAGAGAGAGAGCAAGAATTATTTTTATTTTTAAAAATATTCTCATCTGGCCTTTGTTTCTCTGATACTTAGTTGAGTATGCGGTGTCAGAGTTTGAACCTGGGTCCTCACACATGCCAGGCAAGTGCTCAAACTTCTGAGTCACCACTCCAACTCCTCTCATTGCTCTTTTTTTTTTTTTTTTCTAAGAAAGGACAGTGAGAGAGATAGATAGAGAGAGAGACATAATCAATTTTATTTTCATTGAGTTTTTCACATGGCTTTCGTTGCTCTGACACTTAGTTGTGTACTTGGGTGCTGGGGTTTGAACCCGTGTATTCACGCCTGCTGGTCAAGATCTGTAACTGCTGAACCACTGCTCCAGACCCTCCCATTGCTTTTTATAGCTTCTATTTGTCTTTGCAGTTCTCAAATTTTTGATGCTATTCTTTGGTGAAGGAAGTATTCATCCATTTTGCTTGGTTTTCAGTGATCTGATCTGGATGTTTATGTATTTGGGGTCTTGAAAAATTGTGTTATCTGAGAATATTTACCCTGTTACTTCTCTTTTCCCAGACTGGAATTCCTTTTATTCAAATGTCAAATATTGTCAACTACTGTAAATTTTCTTATCTCTTTACTTGTAGTTTTTAATTTATTTTTATCTTATTTTCAAAAGCATTTTTGAGATATTTGAATAAATTTTAAAATTAAAATAATTTCTATAATCATATTTTAGTATCTAAAATTGTTATTTTCTGAGTATTTCTTTTAAAATAGCATCCTTTTTAAGTACACACAGCATATAATAATTATGGTCTATGTGAAATCAATTAATAGATTATAGTAACTATATAACTAAAATATATCATATATATATATATATATATATATATACACACATACCATGCTTTGGAACTTAGATATCATAGTTTTTAATTGTTAGATAATTTTTTAAATTAATTAATTCAACATAGACTCACATATTGAAGGGTTTCACTGTTTCACATTCATACATGCATATTTAATGACAATGTAACTTGAACCCAAGCCTTACTCAGGATTTCCCTGCTTTCCCCTAGTACCTGATCTCTTGTCTCCACTGTAGTTCCTCCAATTACAAATATATATGTCTATATACATATATACTCATTTTTTGAAATTTCTACTTTTAAATGTCTGCATGAGTATTATTTAGCTTCTCAGGAGAGTAAAATGTATTCTATAGTATTAATAACTCCCCTTTTTCCTCATCTTCTTCCTCACCCCCTCCTTTGGCCACCTCAACCTGACTCATGACTATACTTCCCTTAGATCATATGTTACTGTTACTTCAAATTAGGTGGGTCTAATAAATAAACTTGACTAACTTTCACCTTATCCTTAATTTTACTCTAGCTACAACATGTGAGAGAAAACATTTGACCTTCAAGCCTCTGTGGTTGGCTTATTTCATTTAGAATAATTTTTTCTATTTCTATCCATTTGTCTGCAAAAGCCTTGTCTTTGTATTTTTAATCACTTTGAATAACTCTGTTGTATGTATGTACCACATTTTTCTTTTTAAAGAGAGAGGGACAGTGAGAGATAGAAAGAGAGAATCAATTTTATTTAATTTTTCATGCAGCCTTTGTTGCTCTGACACTTAGTTGTGTATGTGGTGCTGGGGTCTGAACTTGGTTCCTGGTGCTTGCCTGGCATGCGCCACAACTGCTGAACAACTGCTAAAGGCCCCTATACCACAGTTTTTAAATGCTTTCATCCAGTGAAGGGAATCTGGGTTATTCCATAATTTAGCTCTTGTAATTGTGGTTCCATAAACTTTGATGTAGCTGTGACACTGTGTTATGCTTATACTAGTTCTTCTGGGAAAATACCCAGGAGTGGGATAGCTGAGACAAATGGTGATTACATCCCTAATATTTTAAGGAGTCTCCACACTGCTTTCCAGAGTAGTTATACTAGTCTGCGGTCCCACCAACAATGAACAAGAATTCCTTTTTTCCCACAGCCTCTCCAGCATCTGTTGTTGTTTGTATTCTTTATTTTGGCCATTCTGATTGGAGTGAGGTGAAATTTTACTGTACTTTTAATTTACTTTTCTCTGATTGCTAGAAATGTTCAGCATTCTTTCATACATATTGGCCTGTTTTATTTCTTCTGTTGAGAAGTTTCTCTTTGGTTCTTTAACCCATTTATTGATTGGCTTGAATGTGTTTTTTGTATTAAATTTTTTGACTTCTTTATATATTCTGGATATTAGTCCCCTGTCAGAGGAGTAGCTGGCCATGATTTTCTCCCATTTTATATGCTCTATTTGAAATTCTTAATTGATTCCTTAGCTGTTCAGAAGCTTTTAGTTTAATGGCATCCCACTTTTTGATTCTTGGTTTTATTTCTTGTGCTATGGGGGTCTTGTTCAGGAATTCAGTGCCAGTTTCTATATGATGGAGTGTTGATCCTATATTTTCTTCTGACAGTTATAAGGTACCTGGTTTAAGTATCTGATTCATTTCAATTTTAAATTTGGGCAGGGTGAGAAATAAGCATCTAATTTCATGTTTTCTGCATATGGCTCTCCAGTTTTTCCAGCACCATTTGTTGAACAGTCTTTCTTCCAAGCCATATTTTTGTCCCCTTTGTTGAATATCGGATAAGTAAAGATTTATGGGGTTGTCTCTGTGACTTCTATTCTATTCCCTGGGTCTTCATGCCTATATTGGTACCAATACCGTGCTGTTTTTGTTACTATAGTTCTATAGTCTAATTTCAAGTCAGGTATTGTGATGCTGTTTGCCTTTTCTTTTTCTCTTTTTGCTTGGTAATGCTTTGACCATTCTGAGTTTCTTACTGTTCCAAATGAATTTGAGATTTGATTTTTCTATATCTGTGAAGAATGACATTGGTATCTTGATGAGAATTGTGTTGAATCTTTTCAGTGCTTTTGGCATAATGGCCATTTTAATTATACTGATTTGGACTAACCAAGAACCTTGGATGTCTTTCCATCTTCTCAGGTCTTCTTTCATTTTGACTTCAATGTTCAATAATGTTCATTGTAGAGGTCTTTTACTTCCTATGTTACATTAATTCCCAAGTATTTTATTCTTTTTGAGGTCATTGTTAATGGTATGGATTTCCTAATTTCTTCTTTAGCTGAAACACTTTGCTAAATTCATTTATAAGATATAGAAATCTTCTGATGAAGTGCTTCGGGTCTTCTAGATATAGAATCATATCATCAGCAAGTAGAGATAGTTTGACTTCCTCTTTTCCTATTCATATCCCTTTGATTTCCTCCTCTTGCCTAACTCATCTTGATAGGGTTTTGAGGACTGTATTGAAGAAAAGTGGACAGCCTTGTCTCATTCCCAAGTTTATGGGAATGTTTTAAATTTTTCTCCATTTAGTACAATGCTGGCTGTGGTTTTGTCATAACCAGCCTTTAAAATTTAAGTTAAATTCCTTTGCTCTATCTTCCCCAGAGTTTTGAGTATAAATGGATGTTGGATTTTGTGGAAGTCCTCTTCTACATCAATTGAGATGTTTATATGGTTTTAGTTTTTAATTCTGTTTAAGTGAATTAAATATATTTCTTTGCATATGTTAACAAGCCCTGCACTCCTGTAATGAAACACACTTGATCATGATGCATTATCTTTTTTATGTGTTTTTGTATGTGGTTTGCTAGAATTCATAAAGAGTTTTTGCATCGATGTTCATCAGGGATAATGGTCTGTAGTTTTGTTTTCTAGATTTGTCTTCATTGGTTTTTGGTATCAGTGTTATGGTTGCCTCATAAAATGTGTTTGGGATGGTTCCATTCCTTTCAATTTCATGGCATAGCTTAAGAAGGAGAAGTGTAAATTCTTATGTAAAGATCCGATAGACCTCAGGTGAGAATCCATCAGGTCCTGGGCTTTTCTTTTTCGGTAGACTTTTAATTGCTGTTTCAATTTCATTACCTGATATTGGTCTGTTTAGGTTTTCTAGATAATCATGCATCAATTTGGGAATGCCACATGTGGCTAGGATTTTGTCCATGTCTTCCAGATTATCCAACTTGGTGAAGTATAGTTTTTCAAAATAGGTTCTGATAATTCTCTGGATTTCAGCTGGGTCAATGGTGATCTCTCCATTTTCCTCTGATTTTGTTGATTTGCTTCTTTTTAATTTTTCTTTTAGTGAAATTGGCCAGAGTATATCAATTTTGTTTATTTTTTCAAAGAATCAACTCATTTCATTGATTCTTTGTACTTTTTTTTATTCTCAATTTCAATGATATCAGCTTGGTTTTAATTATTTCATATGTTCTCCTGGCTTTGGTATTGGATTATTCTTCTTTTTGTAAGGACTTGAGGTGGAGCATAAGCTCATTTATTTGGAATCTCTCTAGTTTTTAGATGTAGGCACTCAGTGCTAAGAATAATTTCTTAGAATGGTTTTATAATGTCTCAGATATTTTGATATGTTGTGTCTTCTTTCTCATTAATTTCCAAGAATTTCTTTATTTCTGCTCTCATATCCTCTTTGATCCATTCTTCATTTAAGAGGTTATTATTCAATTTCAATGTATTTATGTGATTTCTATCATTTTTCTTGCTGTTAATTCCTATTGTTATGTCATTATGATCTGATTTGGTACATGGAATTATATCACATTTTTTTGTATTTGCTAAGATTTTCTTTGGGACCCAGAATATGGTCTGTTTAGGAGAAGGATCCATGTGTTGCTGAGAGAAAGGTAAACTCAATTGATTTGGGATGGAATATTCTATAGATATCTGTTAAGTTCATGATTTATAGTATTGTTTAGGCTGGAGATATATTTATTGATTTTTTGCTTTGGTAATCTGTCCATTGGTTATAAGGATATTATTGTGTTGAGGTCTATGAGGTTTTTATGTTATAGAGTATTTTTTCCACATATTTGGGAGTGTTGGCTTTTGGGGCATAGATGTTTACTATGATTATATCTTCTTGATATATTGTTCACTTTAATAAGATGTAGTGGCATTCTTTTTCTTTTCTAATTAACTTTTGCTTGAAATCTACTATGTTAGATACAAATATTGCCATACCAGCTTGCTTTCTTGGGC
>PVKS010042906.1:0-15174 GCA_004027875.1 Aplodontia rufa | reverse complement strand
AGATCAATGAGGGGATTAATGTCCTTAAGTATTTTTTCTATGTATTTGGGGGGGTTGTAATTGGGGGCATAAATGTTGATTATTGTTATATCTTCTTGGTGAACTGTCCCTTTAAGTATGATAAAGTGTCCCTTTTTGTCCTTTCTGACTAGTTTTAGTTGGAAATTAATTTTGTCAGAAATTAAAATCGCTACACCAGCTTGCTTTTTTGGGCCGCAGGCCTGGTAGATGTTTTGCCATCCTTTCACTTTCAGCCTATGTCTATCTTTGAGTGTCAAATGTGTCTCTTGCAGGCAACAAGAGATTGTTGGATTTTGTTTTTTGATCCAGTGGATCAGTCTGTATCTTTTAATTGGGGCATTGAGACCGTTCACGTTCAAGGAAAGAATAGATACGGGAGGCTGATTCACAGACTTTGTCTCTATTACAGGATTTTGAGTCATCTTGAAAGTTAGTGTTTGTATAGTATAATTGTTGACTCGCACTTGTTTAAGGATTTATCATATCGTTGGCATTGTCTTCTGAATGTCTTCATCTTTGAGAATGGTCTGTAGAGCGGGGTTAGTGTACACATATCTTGCAAGCATGAGTTTATCGTTAAAGTATTTAATTTCCCCTTCGCATTTGAAGCTGAGTTTTGCCGGATATATTATCTTTGGTTGAAAGTTGTTATTATTTAACACTTGAAAGATATTGTTCCAAGCTCTTCTAGCCTTCATTGTTTGTTCTGAAAAATCCATAGTGATTTGAATTGGTTTGCCTCTGAATGTAATTTGGGGCTTTACTCTAGTTGCTTTTAGAATTCTCTCTTTAATTTCTCTGTTATTCAATTTGTAAATGATATGTCTTGGTGAGTTTCTCCTTTAATTAGGTCTATTTGGTGTTCTATATGCATCTTGGATGTGGTGTTTCGGATCTATCACCAAATGAGGGAAGTTCTCGCTTATGATTTCGCTTAAAAGGTTCCTGAATCCCCTTGTTTGCTGTTCAGAATTTTCCTCCAGGCCAATGATTCTCAGAGTATTATGCCTCATCTCATCAAATATTACTTGGAAGTTTTGATTATGTAAAATAAGCTGTTTATCTCGCTTTTCTTCTTTGATTTCTACATTGTTTAGGTGATCCTCATTGTCCGATACTCGTTCTTCAAGCGCTGAAGATCTAATTTCATTAGAGTTTACTCTGGTGTTGGTGTCTTCCAGTGAAGATTTGAATTGGTTAACCATGTTTTTTAATCCTGATAGCTCTGCTACATCTCTTTTCAGAATGTCAATATCCTTGTACAGCTGATCTTTTCATCTCCTGGAATTGATCCTTAATATCTCTGTAGAATTTCTCTCATCTCTTGACATTGATCTTTGATCTCTTTCCTTATTTCCTCTCTCAACTGTTTGATTGCATTACTAATCATAGTGCTGACACAATGTCTTTGGTTTTCATCTAGGGCCCCGGCTATGGGATCCTTAGGTGGAGAGCTCTGGGTTTGAGGAGAGTTATTTCCCCTTTTCCTCATTTTCTGAGTCAGAGAGCTTGTCTTTTATTTCAGCCTTGATACTCTTGTTGGAGAAATTGGAGCTTCTTATGACTTTGCTTTGTTGTGAAGAGGAGTTATTTGGTCAATATAGACCAAGAGATGCCAGATGGTTCTGTGAGAATTTGAGAGGCTATAGGCACAAATACTGTTCTGTTTCAACTGAAACAGAGTAGCTGATGATTAGCACCAATAGTGGCAGCTTTCTTTGAGAGAACTCTCACTGTGTAGTATGATACCAAGCAAGTAGCCGTTTTGAGGAGTTTCAATTTCTTCACGTGATGGGATCTCTCTGAAATTGGGGAAAAGGGTTGACTTGGAAGTCAAGGAAGTGAACTGGGGAGGTATAAAAACACACCTCTTATAAAGTATAGGGGAACTAGGGAGTGGGGTGGAGTAGGTTATTTTAATAGGACTGAGGAATACGTAGGACTGGGGAGCAGATAGGGTAAAGACTTGGGGTGAGAATGAGATAAAGATGCTTAAATTTAGGGATTACCAGAGTACATTGGAGAAAGAAGTTAGCAGTAGGGTTAAATAAGACCCAAAGAAATAAAGTAATAAGAGCCAATCACCAATACATACACACCAATAAGTATTTACATCCACCTCCACCAGAATTCAGTATTGATCATAAGGTAAGAAAGGAGCAGAGGAAACGGAAGGGAAAGAAAAAAGAGAGAGAAAAAAAAAACAGAAAACCAACAACAACAAAAGAGAAACCCAAAAACCCACAGTAATGTTAAAAATTTCAAAAATATTATTTTTCAGCCAGAATTCCATTAAAAAAAATGAAAAAGATAAAAAATAAAAAGAAAAAAATACTAAAAAACCCGCAAAACTAGTTGTTACAGTTCTGAGATTTTCTGACCCTTAGTTCAGGAGGTATGTATCATGTGGTGGTGCAATGAAGTCCGACATCAAGCTGGGGATTTTTCAGAGTTGAGCTTGTTTGGGGAGAAGCAGATTGTTTGAGTCTGGTGGCCTGGATTTTCTTAGAGGATCTCCTTTAAAAATTTCTGTTGCAAAGGGGTATTCAACTCCCCCTGGGCTGAATCCTGAGATGGTTGCTTCCTGCCAATCCACACTCCAAATATTTTTTGGACCTGGGGCTCAGAAATTGTAGACAATCGAGGTGATCTTTTTGTAGATGCCTGGGTCTCTGACTGATCCAAGGAGAGTGGCTAGCCTGAGTCTCGCTTCCTCGGGATCACTGGTGACCCACTCTGCATGCCTTGTGAGCCTCAGAAGGCCCAAGAGCTGCCTTGTGGGGTTGGCTGAGATCCTCAGAAAAAGGGCCAGATCATGCCAGTGTTTATGTGATTCTCTGTGGCAAGCACCAGGAGGCGACCTGCTAGAGAGGTCCAGGCCTACTCAGCCTTGGCTATGCCAGGAGCTCAGAAGCTAAGGTGAAGCCCAAGCTGCCCCATATATTCAAAGCTTTCTGAGGCAGGTTTCAAGCAGAGGCTAAAGCAGAGGATCCCCTATAGATGGATGCACCCTGTTGGAGCAAGCTCTGTTCACAGGCTCCTCCTATTTGGGTGGGAAGGCGGATGGACCAAAGGGGAGAAGGTCACCAACGGACAGGTTTGGCAGCTGGAGAGGTGAATTGCAGTTTGCTGCAGCCCCCTGTGCAGGTGGCCAGTTGTTGGAGGGGTGGTAACTTCTGTTTCTGGTCACAGGGGCTGAGGCCCCATAGTGGTGCTGGGCGACCCGCTCCGCCCTCAGGGACATGCCCCGCCCTCAGGGACATGTCACAGTGGTGACGGGCCGCTTATGAGTTTGTTAGTGTTAGCAATTTCTCCCCAGCACTTTATGCAAGATTAGGTCAAATAATGAGCAGTCAGATCGGGGAGTTCGCAGTGGTACGTAGTTAGGAACCTGGCTCCCTTTCTCCGTTTTAGATTCCGGTCCTGTGCCCGTGGCGGCGGAGAGACCGAGAGCGATTTTTGTTGAGCAGCCAGCCCTGCCCTCCGGGAAATGCGCCGGCTGCAGCCGCTCGCAGGGCCCACTGTAATTTCGCTACTGAGAGCAAAAAACTACCTGAACTTCATTCCAAGTTCATAAACATGAAGAGCAGTCAAATCAGGGAGTTCGCAGTGTGCCGGGCTAGGGTACGTGGTTAGGAAGGTGGCTCCCTTTCTCCATTTTAGGTTCCAGTCCTCTGCCCGGAGGCGCAGAGACCGAGAGCGCTTTAGCAGGCCGCCCTGCCCACCGGAAAAATGCGCCGGCTGCAGCCGCTGGCAGGACCCGCTGTAATTTTGCTACTGAGAGCAAAAACTACCCGAACTTAATTCCAAGTTCATATATATGAAGAGCATTCAGATCAGGGAGGTCGAGGCCAGATTAAGGGATCTGATTAGGGGGAACTTGCTCCCCTTTGGGGAAGTTCCCCTCACCCCGGGTGTGGAGCTGGTCACACGTGTGCCATAAACTTCCTCCTTTTTTTTTCGTTAATGCTCTTCACTATTCTTTTGGGGTTAAAGAATGTTTGCCCGTATTTGGAGGTTCGTCCTACCATGGGAATCCGCGTGCAGATGTGCAGCGTGAGGTGACTCTCAGGAGCGTCACGGAGTCAGTGCTCCCTAGAAGTCTTCTTATAGAGTTTTTTTTGGGGGGGTCTTTTAGAGATAGGATCATATTATCAACAAACAGAGTTTAGTTTGACTTCTTTCCCTATTTGTATACTTTTGATTTCCATTCTTGCCTGGTTGCTCTGGCTAGTGTTTCAAGGACTGTATTGAATAGGAGTGGTAAGAGTGGACAGCCTTGTCTTGTTCCTGGATTTAGTGGAAATTCTTTCTGTTTTTCCATTTAATATGATGTTGAGTTTGGGTTTGTCAGAAATGGCCTTTACAGTGTTGAGGTAAGTTCCTTTGATCCCTAGCTTCTGCAGTGTTTTTGACATGAACGGGTGTTGGATTTTATCAAAGGCCATTTCTACATTTGTTGAGATGATCATGTGACTTTTGTCCTTAATTCTGTTTAAGTGATGGATCACATTTATTGATTTGCATATGCTGAACCAACCTTGTGGCCCTGAAATGAAACCCCCTTGTTTATGGTGTATTGTCTTTTTGATATGCTTTTGAATGCATTTTGCTAATGTTTTATTAAGGATTTTTCCCCCTAAGTTCATCAGGGATATTGGTCTGTAGTTTTCTTTCCTTGGTGTGTCTTTGTCTGGTTTTGGTATCGGGGTTATGGCTGCCTTATAAAAAGTATTTATTTGGGAGTGTTCCCTCCCTTTCAATTTCATGGAATAAGTTACGAAAGAGTTACGTTGGGGCTAGAGTGGTGGCTCGAGTGGTGGCTCGGTGGCTACGGCACTTGCGCGGCATGCATAAGCACATGGGTTCAAACCCCAGCAACCCATGTACACAACTAAGTGTCATAGCAACTAAAGCCATGTGAAAAACTCAATAAAAATTGATTCTTTCTGTCTGTCTCTCTCTCTAAAAAAAATAAAAGAGTTATGTTAGTTCTTTTGTAAATATCTGATAGAACTCAGCTGAGAATCCATCAGGTCCTGGGCTTTTCTTTTATGGAAGGTTTTTAATTACTGTTTTAATTTTATTACTTGATATTGGCCTGTTTATCATCCTGATTCAATTTGGACAGGCCATATGTATCTATAAATTTGTTCATTTCTTTCAGATTTTCCAATTTATTGGAGTATAAAATTTCAAAATAGGCTCCTTTGGATTTCAGAGGAGTGTCTGGTCATGTCTCCCTTTTCATCTCTGATTTTGCTGATTTGCCTCTTCCTTTTTTTTTTTTTAAAGAGAGGGACAGTGAGAGAGAAAGAGAAATAATTTTTATTTAGTTTTTCACCTGGCTTTTGTTGCTCTGGGACTTCATTATGTACGTGGTGCTGGGGCTTGAACTTGCGAACTCGCGCATGCTGGGCAAGTGCCGTAACTGCCAAGCCACTGCTCCAGCCCCGTTGATTTGCTTCTTATCATTCTTTCTTTTCGTTAGTTTCAGCTAATCGCTAATAACTTCTTTTATTATTAAGAGAGAGAGAAAGAACCAATTTTATTTGTTTTTTTCATCTGGCCTTTGTTTCTCCAACACGTAGTTGTGTATGTGGTGCCGGGGTTTGAACCTGGGTCCTCACGCATGCCAGGCAAGCGCTTCAACCACTGAGCTACCACTCCAGCCCCCCAGCTAATTATTTTTATCCAGATTTTCTTCTGGACATGTAAGCCTAACTCCCATTAATAACTAAAAGGGGATATTAAATTTCTCAGTTACACTGTACAGCTTTATTTTTTAAGAGAGAGGCACAGAGAGAGAGAGAGAGAGAATTAATTTTATTTAATTTTTCATCTGGTTTTTGTTGCTCTGATACTTCATTATGCACATACGCAGTGCTGGGGTTTGAACCTGCATCCTTGCGTATCCCAGGCAAACACCATAAGCTCTGAACCACTGCTCCAGTCCTAGGGCTTTTTTGTTATTTTTTAGGGGTGTTATGTTGGTAAGTACTGTTTGGGAATGTGTGATGGTACCTAGATACCAGAGATTTACCATGATATATAATTTTGCCTACAGCAAACTGCATTTCCAGTCTTAGACCCAGAATTTGAGTCAGGTGTCTTTCTCACTATCTGAAATTCCATTTCAGTGTGGGTAAATCTGAAAGCACACATATATCCAGATCTCTAAATGTTTATACACAGTTCTGGGGGATTAACATCCAATCCCATTAAAAGTTACACAAGGCAATGATTCCAAAGACAGATTATTCTAAGGACTAGTCTTTAGAGGATTGTTAACTCTATCATGTTTATATCTTTTTTTTTTTTTTTTGGTGGTTCTGGGAATTGAACCCAGAGGCACTCTACCACCAAATCACAGCTAAGCTACATCCCGGCCTTTTTTATTTTATTTTAATTAATTAATTAATTAATTAATTTTGAGATAGGGTTTAAGTTTCCCAGACTGGTCTTGAACTTGCAATCCGCCTGCCTCAGCCTCCTGAGCTGGGATTATAGACGAGCACCACTACAACTGGCCATACTTATGCCTTAGTTCTGTTCCTTTTAGATTTCTATATGTACTAAATAGGATGCTACATATCAGCCTTAAATCTGATAGAGGGGTTGGGGATTGGCAGAGCGCTTGCCTAGCACACGCAAGGCCCTGAGTTCGGTCCTCAGCCCTGAAAAAGAAATCCGATAGAATGTGGAGGAGGGAAAAGAGATTCTCCACTTTCTCTTTCCTTTTGCTACAAAGTTCTATTTTTTTGCAGAGGGTGGAGGAAGGGCCTGTAGAGTATTATGAAGCATTCTACAGAATGGACTAAACCTTCTTCCTAAATCTGTAAAATGGATTTTTAGTGCATACCTCGTGGAATGTTATAAAAATTATTTAAAGTTTATTAAGTACTTAAAGGTTCTTAAGCATTTAAAGAGTTTACCATAAAATCTAGCACATAAAATTTCCTCAAAATACGTTATGTATATAATAGGGTCTCATTATGTTGCTCAGGCTGGCCTCAAACTCCTACATAGAGGCCAGCTTCCTGACTCAGCCTCCCAAGCAGCTGGGACTACAGGTTAATTATTATTTTAACTTTACAATAAATTTAGGTTTTCAGAAGGGTTACAAAGAGAGTCCAGAGGGGGCTGGAGCGGTGGCTCAGAGGTTTTGGCGCTTGCCTGGCAAGCACGAGGACCCGGGTTCAAACCCCAGCACCACGTATGCAACTGAGTGTTGGAGCAACTTAGGCCATGTGAAAAACTCAATAAAGTTGTTTCTCTAAAAAAAAAAAAAAAAAAAAAAAACAAAGAGAGTCCAGAGACTTCATCTGTCCTTAACATAGCTTCACCCAATATTAACATCTTACTAACCACTGCATTTATTTTTTTTTTAAGAGAGAGAGGGACAATGAGAGAGAGAGAGAGAATCAATTTAATTTAGTTTTTCATGTGGCTTTCCTTGCTCTAACACTTCATTAAGTATGTGGTGCTGGGGTTTTAACCCACATCCTCACAAATGCCAGGCAAGTGTTGTAACTACCGAGCCACTGCTCCAGCCCCTAATCATTGCACTTATGAAAATAAAAATTAATTGGTACAATGATTAAACTATAGACTTTGTTCAGATTTCACCAGATTGTTCAATAACGTCCTCATTCTGCTTTAGGATCCAATCCAGACACTACATTGTATTTAATACTGTTGAATTTTTAAGAAAGAGAATCTAATATTCTCAGCCTCTTCTGAATATCAAATGTTCAGCATCATGATACCTGGGAGGTGTTCAAGACAGTCAACATTAATTTTCTGGGGTTTTCACATAATGTGCCTTTTCCAGCCACGAAGGCCAGGTGGATCTTAGGAGTAGTTCTGGCACATCCACTCATGAGGACTGGTGGGGAGATGAGCCCCAAGGCTGAGTGCTGAGCCCTGAGGCGGGGCAGGGTTTGGGGTAATTGTTTGCACTTGGGTTTGTGGTGCCTGCAACCAAGGGAAAAACGTGGGAAGCAACATCTCAGGGTAGTGGGATGTTGAAACCAAGTAGGAAATGCAAGATTGGGTCACCAGCCCTAAGCGGGTAAGGCGAAGAGAGGATATCCAAATATGGAGGAAGTAAAATTTGTTTAAAAAAATTTAGCGTTGGGCATGGTGGCAAGTACCTGTAATCCCAGCTACTTCTGAGGCCAAGGCAAGAAGACTGGATGTCCAAAGTCATACTGGATAATTTATTGAGACCCTATTTAAAACAAAACAAAAAAAACCAAATTGATTAAAGGTTTAAAGCAAGATGATTTGCAAGATGATTAGAAATCGTGCCTCACACAATTCAGGAGTCAGATGTTAAGTAATGAAAGCTTGTAATCTAATTTGTGAGGCAAAGAATAAAAGATGGGCTAGAAAGAACACACCAGAGGATGACTAGATGGACATATTCTGATCTTCATAGTCTGAGAATGTGACTTTGAGACACAAGGACTTTGGGAGTGACATCTGATTATATATTCATGATGAGGCCTATTAATCTGCCCATACCCCTAAATTCTGGATATATGTGAAAAAGGAATATTCTGCCATTCATACAAAAGAAATATACAACAAACAAGCTTTCTCTTGTTCAACAAACACCAGGAGAAAGGATGGGAATCACCTCAATTCAGTGACGAATGAAATCAGTGCATACTTATCTTAAGTTTAATGCACAATTGAATACAATATTTGTGCAGCAAACACCAAACACAGGTTACACACTAAAAAGTTAAATTAAGGGGGCTAGAGTGGTGGCTCAGTGGATACGGTGCCTGCCTGTCATGCATTGAGGACTGGAGTTCAAACCCCAGCACCACATATACAACGAAGTCTCGGAGCAACAAAAGCCACATGAAAAACTAAGTAAAATTGATTCTTTCTCACACTGTCCCTCTCTCTTTAAAAAAAAAAAAAAGTTAAATTTAGGAGCTAGAGCAGTGGCTCAGTGGTTACAGTGCTTGCCTGGAATGCACAAGGATCCAGGATCTAACCCAATACCCAATACACAACTGTCAAAGCAATGAAAACCAGATGAAAAACTAAACGGAATTGAATCTTTCTCTCTCTGTCACTCTCTCTCTCTCTCTTTAAAAAGAATACTGTTAAATTCAGGGGTCTGGGGATGTGGCTCAGTGGTAGAGTGCAAGCCTAGCATGCATGAGGCCCTGGGTTCATCCCCAGCTCTGGGGAAAAAAAAAAGTTAATTTCAGCCAGGTGTGGTGGTGAATGACTATTATCCCAGTGAGTCAGGAGGCTGAGACACGAGGATCTCAAGTTCAAAGCCAGCCTTAGCAACTTAGCAAAACCCTGAGTAGTGAAATCTTGTCTCAAAAAATAAAAGGACTGGGCATGTGGCTCAACAGTAAAGTGCTCCCGGGTTCAATCCCTGATGAAACAAAGAAAGAAAGAAAGTTATATTCAGGGGCTGGGGATGTAGCTTTGTGGTACCTAGCATATGTGAGTGAGGCCCAGGGTTTGATCCCCAGAACTCACAAATAAAAAAAAGTTAAATTATCTTAGTTTCAAAAATATCATTTTAATGCATAACAGGTTCATAAAGATACCAAGAAACAAACAACAATTTCCTTTCTCTTGTATATTGGGGATTGAAACCAGTGGCACTATACCACTGAGCTCCATCCCCAGACCTTTTTATTTATCTTTTTAAACTTTTTTTTTTTTTTTAAGGAGAGAGAGGGACAGTGAGAGAGAAAGAGAGAACCAATTTTATTTAGTTTTTCACGTGGCTGTTGTTGCTCTGACACTTTGTTGTGTATGTGGTGCTGGGGTTGGAACTTGGGTCCTCATGCATGCTGGCCAAGTACTCTACCTCTGCGACAGTGTTCCAGTCCCTACTTTTTAAAATTTTGAGACATTAAGTTATGAGGCTGGCTGCAAACTTTCAATCCTCCTGCCTCAGTCTCCTGGGTATCCAGGATTATAGGCATACGGAGTGAGCCTCTCAGTTTAGTGCCAAGAGTTTCCTGTATATGTATCTGTCATAGGTAGGGGAAACGACACAACGAAGTGTTGGAGCTACAAAATGCAGATGAAAAAACTAAATAAAATTGATTCTCTCTTTTCCTCTCTCTCTCACACTCTCCTGCTCTCTCCTAAAGTTCAAGTGAACTTTTCTGTCACAGAGAGGCTACTTACTGTGTTTCATTTCAGGCTTATTAGCACTCTCTGGAGAGCTCCTTGGCCATGTGGCTGGCAGGTAGTGTCTGTGGACTGCTTCTGGATCACTTGTACTCTCTATTGAGTTTCTTAGGTACTCAGCTGGTTGTTCTCGCAGACCAACTACAAACCACACACAACCTCATTCAAGTTTCTTCACCTATGAAACAAAACGGTTAAGTAGAGCCTTTCTACAAAGAGTGGGAATCTATCAAAACAATGCTTTGTTTTTTTCAATAAAATTATAGCCAGGCCCGGTAGTATATGCCTGTAATCCCAGTTACTTAGGAGGCTGAGGCAGGAGGCTGGCCTCAGCAACTTAGTGAGATCCTGATTCAGAATAAAATATAAAGGTTTGGGGGTGTAGCTCAGTGGTAGAGCACTTGCCTAGTATTTGTGAGGCCCTGGGTTCAATTATAAGTACTCTCATTTCAGTAGGACTATTTAGGGAACTCTAGCTGTTTTGGCCTTCCCAGACTCCCAGTTTTTTACCCTCAACTCTAGCAGACTGGTATGCTTCTGTTGGTTTCCCTACCTATGACAGATACATATCCTGGAAACTCTTCACACTAAATTGGAAGGCTCACTCCATATATTTTCTGACTCCTGAGGATCACCATTCTTCTTTCCCTGATGTCCCATGTCTTTTTTATTTTATTTTTTTTTAAGGAGAGAGCAGGAGAGTGAGAAAGAGAATCAATTTTATTTAGTTTTTCATCTGGATTTTGTAGCTCTGACACTTAGTTGTGTATGTGGTGCTGGGGTTCAAACCTGCATCCTTGCGCATGCTAGAAAAGCACCGCAACTACTGAGCCACCACTCCAGCCTCACATATTGGCTATTAAAAGCATGGTATGTGTCTCTCTTTTTTTTTTTTTTTTTTTTTTTTTTTTTTTTTTTTTTTTTTTTTTTTTTGTAGTGGGTATTTCTGATCCCAGGAATGCATTACCACCAAGCTACATCACCAGCCCTTTTTTATTTTGAGACAGGATTTCCCACTATACTCTCACACCCTCTCAAATAGTTTTATGGGAGACTAGAGTGGTGGCTTGGTGGTAAATGTGCTTGCCTGGCATGCACGAGTACACAGGTTCAAACCCCAGTACCCATGTACACAAATAAGTGTTGGAGCAACAAAAGCCATGTGAAAAACTCAATAAAAATTGATTCTCTCTCACTGTCCTTCTCTCTTTAAAAAAAAAAAATAGTTTTATGGGCCTCAGAAACCAATGTGTCATTAAAGCCTGGACACTCTCACTGTGATTCTCCAGTACAAACAACCTAAGGATATAACTGTTGAGGAGTCACATAAACAGAAAATGCCAAAGGCCCTCCACATCTTACCTGCCATGATTTGTGCCTTCTTCCACTCCCCATCTGTGTTCCCCTAACAGCTACAACAACTCACCCTCATCACAAGGTAGAGACAGGTGCAGCATCAATATGGGAAATGTAATATTTGCCACCAGGTTAAATGCCTAACCCTGTCTTCCTCAGGATTAAAGCGCTCCAGAGGTAATAGAAAACTCTTTTTTTGAAATGTACCTAAAGCTAATTAACATTCCTAAACTCTAGCCTACCTCCGCCACCCTTTCATGGATATTGACAAAATAAGTTAAGGCTGATTCATCCATTCATGTCTCCTCTGTAATACCCCCATACTATAATTGGAAATGAGCATATTCATGTATATTAATTTTTGAAAGTTTTGAGTTTCTCTGCCTGCCTGTGTATAGTTAGGCTTCTCAATCTCTGATTCTTCTGATGGACAGCGCAGGATTCCACCGAGTCAGGAACGAATTTTTCTCTTTCCCCACAGATTGAGGTATGCTAAGAGCAACACTATTTTACGTACATATTCAAATTGATGTGCTGGGGATATGGGTGGTAGAGAGCTTGCCTGCAATGTGGGAGGCCCTGGGTTCAATCTGCGGCATCAGAAAAAGTTTACTGAATGAATACTGCTTCAGCATAGAGGACTGGATTCACTTTCCCCTCTGTCACAGAGAGGCTAGCCTAGGCCAGGCGCGGTGGTGCACGCCTGTAATCCCAGCAATCCGGGAGACAGGTAAGAGGATTGCAAGTTCGAGGCCAGCCTCTGTCTCAAACTAAACAACAATGAAAAGGGATGTGACTCAGTGGTAAAATGTCTCTGGGTTCAATTCCTGTTTAAAAAAAAAAAAAGGCGGCTAGCATATTGACTGCTGACTTCCTAAGCACACGTAGGCCAATCGCTGGCGCTGTGGCTGCAATTCAAAGCCCGGGCTCCGTCCTCCGGGGAAGCATTCACGGCCGGGGAGCGGGCGGTATACGTAAGGCCTCGACAATCTCACGGTCACAATTCCGAGAAGTCCCCAGCGTGCCGGGGGCGCCGCGGCCCGGGGAAGGGAGGGACGCTGGTCCTGTTCCACGCCCCCCGCGCAGGCGCCCGCTTTCCCCGCCCCCTTCGCGCGGGCGGGCGGGGCTGCGGACGGAAGGGCTCGGAGGAGGTGACGCGCTAAGCCAGCGCCGGCGGCGCGGAGGCGTCTCGGGAGAAGCTCGGCAGCCGTGGTCGCGGCGAGCAGGCCGGGCACCTCCTCGCTGGCAGTGTTTCCCCCAGCGCTGGCGAAGGCGAGGCCGCGGTCCCGTGTGCTGCAGCGTCTGGGCCGGCGGCGGGGCAGGTGAGGGGAGCAAGGGACCTAGGTAAGCGAGAGCTGGGGCTGCCCCTCGGCCGAATGACTGAAGGCTCGATCGCCTGACCGGCCATTCCCCGCGCCGCCGCGCGCCAGCTCAGCGCCCGGCCCCGAGGCCTCGAGCGCTAACCTCCCCTCCGCCCCGCCTCGAGCTGCAGGCAGCGGTTCTCTCCCTGCACAGTGTCATCTGGGGACGGGCAACGAGCTCGTCTCTAGGGACCTCTGCCTTCCCTTTCTCTCCAGCCCAAGCTGTGCGATGCAAGGAGCGAGAAAGCTAGCGCCTCCGACTGCTTTTCCTAAAGTCAGGGGAGGCTTTGGGTTGTTAGAAACCCCCAGCTCCTGCCGACTTGGAAGTTGAGGGGTTTTAATTTGTTCGGACAGTTCTGCCTCCTTGCCTTGGTTCCTTTCTCATGCTCATGGCACCAGATTCTAGCGGAAGGGTATGGCACTTGGACATTGGAGAAAGCCCTTTTTCTATTCCATGTTTGCCAGGCATCATCAACCTCTGTTCCACTCTACGGCCACTCTGAGAAGGAGAAATGCTGTAGAGGTTGTGGGAGTTTTGAACTTGGCGTCAGGAGAGCCGAGTTGAAATCCTAGTCTGCCATTTAGTAGTGATTTTTAATTCAATTAGGATGTTAAAAAGTGGGGTTTCTTACACCTATATAAATTAGGGGAATGAAATGGAATGTTTTGGGAATCCAGTTAAACTTTTAAAAGTATGTAGGAAATTAATGGTACTAATGGTAAGTTCCTAACTGTGGGTCCTTCCGCCCCACAGTTGTCCAAGATAACTAAGTTTGGTATGGAGAAAGGTGCCAGGAACTTATGTGGTGTGAACCTAGCCGCAGTCTCTGCTTTGTATGAGCAATATCAGAAACAAACCAGACTCTTTCCTAATCACCCAAATGTCACCTACTTATTGATAAAACATTATTGGCATATGAAGAGGAATGACTTAAATCAATTTTGCTCTTTGCTCATGGTAGCCTTTCCCCATTAGGCTGTTACTGGGAGAAAAGCTGGGAAGGCTTTTCTTTCTTTCTTTCTTTTTTTTTTTTTTTTTTAAGAAAGAGGGGACAGTGTGTGTGAGAGAGAAGCGATTTTTATTTAGTTTTTCATGTGACTTTCATTCCTCTGACACTTCCTTGTGTATGTGGTGCTGGGGTTCGAACTTGGGTACTCGCCCTTGTGAGGCAAAGTGTAACTGCCAAGCCACTGCTCTAGCCCCAGGAAGGCCTTTCTTTAACCTTGGCCTCCTTGAGAGGGAGTCCTCTGCAGCTATTTTTGAAGACCCTTCATTCTGCCTCTAAAACATTTCATGTTCATTGAAAATGTGGAGAAAGTAAAGAACTAGAATTCTTTAGTGACTGGATATTAGAATTCTAAATTAATTTGAAGACTTGCCTTTATATTGGAGAGAATATATTCAGCACTGAAGTTACACAAGTGTTAGGGAGGAGGGGAAGAGTTGTAGTCAGTGCATCAAGTCAGACTTTAGTAGCCCCTACTTCTACAGTCTGAGTAAGGATGTTTTCCTTAGGTCTGGAGTAGTGGCTCAGCATTGGCTCAGCGTTGGAGCACTTGAAGACCTGGGTTCAAACCCCAGCACCATGTACACAACTAAATGTTGGAAAAACAAAGGGCAGATGAAAAAAATAAATAAAATTAATGCCTCCCCTTTATCCATCCATCTCTCTCTCTCTCTCTCTCTCTCTCTCTCTCTTTTTTAGAAGGACAGTGAGCGAAAGAGAAAGAATCTATTTAGTTTTTCATGTGGTTTTCGTTACTCAGACACTTTGTTGTGTATGTGGTGCTGGGATTTGAACCCTTGTACTCGTGCATGCCAGGCAAGCACTGTAACTTCTAAGCATCGCTCCAGCTCTCTCTTAAAAAAAAAAAAAAAAAGTTTTCCTTAGCTCTGTGTGGAGGCACACTCCTGTTAATCACAGAGACTCAGGAGACTGAGGTAGGAGGATCACAAGTTTGAGACCAGTCTCAGAAGCTTAGCAAGCCCCTGTCTCAAAATCAAAAAAGGGCTGGGAATGTAGCTCAGTAGTAAAAAACCCCTGAGTTCAATCCTTGGGGGGAGGGGAAGGATGCTTTCCTTGCCTCATTGGAGCATGATGATGTATTGATGGCTGCTGTGCCTGTGCAGTTATTTAGTTAAGAGCAGTTTTCAGTGCCTTTGACACAGAATTGTCAGTTTGGAATTTAAAGTCAATCACGCAAGGGTCATCTAATCCCTATTTCTTTCTTTCTTTCTTTTCTTTTTTTTTTT
>PVKS010042905.1:0-15177 GCA_004027875.1 Aplodontia rufa | reverse complement strand
CAAAAATTTAAACATCACTATAAAAGTGACTATGGTTTACATTTGGTCCTATTATAACTAAAGGTCAACCTAAAGTAAACTCTCTAGCTTCATTTGTTTTTAGTTGACTATAAAAATGACTAATTTTGGCAGGGCACAGTGGTGCCCACCAGTAATCCCAGTGGCTCAGGAGGCTGAGGCAGGAGGATCACAAGTTCAAAGTCACCCTCAGCAACTTAGCAAGGCCCTAAGCAACTTAGTGAGACCCTGTCTCAAAATAAAAAATAAATAAATAAAAGGGCTGGGGATGAGACTCAGTGGTTAAGCACCCCTGGGTTCAATCTTCAATTCCTGGTACCAAAAAATAAATCTATCTATCTATCATCTATCTATCTATCATCTATCATCTATCTATCTATATCTAATCTATTTATCTATCATCTATCTATCATCTATATACATATACATATATATGTGATATATATCTTATATATCTCTAATTTTGGAGGAGTTCACAAGGCTGAACAATATATTATTAGTTTCCTACTGACTTTGCTGTAAATCATACCTCTAACAGTTACCTTGGGTGCTTTTTAGGGACTTGAAGTCCACTTTTGCAGAAAACACTGACTCTTCACTTGGTCCTGAAGATGTCCCATGGGTAACTGAAAACAGAATGAAAAAGCTTATTATCTCGGTTCTTATTTTATATCTGTTTCCTTTGCCATCTTAACTTTTGGGCCAGATATCTGTTTAACTTTGCATGTAGACATACTATTTATTTAAGAATTGTTTTGTCTAGAACTATAGTACAAGGTTGATTTGACCTAGACTGACCTAATCTCTCTCCTCCTCCTTCAAGGCTGAAAACTCAAAGGCAGTGTGGCACTCCACACCACTGAAGCAACACCTGGAAGTCTCCAGTCATTGATTCTTTCCTGCCCATTGCCCCGCCTTCCCTTCCCTCCTATATAACCCTTTCCCATACTGGAGTTCCCTAAGGTGGTCTTTGCTGGTGATAACCTCTGTTGTCTTTGTTTGATAGCCTCCATAATAAATCAATAAATTCCCAACAACTTGACCTTGACTCATTGGCCTTCTCCAGTGATGAGTAGATCACTTTGGTTCAGTAATGCTATTTACAAACTAAACTTCTTAAACTTTTCAATATTTTATCTGCATTTATAAATGAAATAATCTGCTATCCTTTAAAAGCATTTCAACTATCAGATTAAAATTTTCCTGAGTTCTTAAATAACTCATATAATTTATAGACTGATAAATATGAATTTTAAGCTTTTAAATATCTCAGTATGTATCATACATGTTTCAATTCTTGTTCCTACAAATAGAAAATTTCAACTCAAAAACACAAATTTAAATGAAATACAACTGTCCCTCAGCATCTGGGGGAAGTGAATGTTTCCAGGACCCCTGAGGATACCAAATTTCAAGGATGTTCAAGTCCTTTACATAAAATGACATCATATTTGCATTTAAGCTATATCCATCCTCCTGTATATCTTGAATAATATCTAGATTACTTATCATACATAATATAATATAAATTCTATATAAATGGTTGTTATGCTGTCTTGCTTGAGGAATAAGACAAGAAAAAAAAACTTGTACATGTTCAGTATGAATACAGTCTTTTTTTCTGAGTAACAATGCTCCAGTAATGAGCACTGGAGAGAGACAAGATGTTTGGGGTGGTAGGAGGGTACAGCAGAGTGTGCCTTCACATCACTTCATTTCCACAGATTCAGCATAGTGTGTGGTGCATGGCAAATTCAAGTTTTGATTTGTGGAAACTTCTAGAATTTTTAAAAAATGTTTTCAATCTACAGTTGGTTGAATTTATGGATGTGGAATGTGCAGACATGGTAGGTCGTCTGTATAAATTTTAAATTGGAATTATAGGTCTGACCTTCACTTTCATAGGCCAAATTATTTTAAACATGACTAGTCTTTTTTTAAAAGCTAAGTAATCAGGCTGGGGATGTAAATCAGTGGTAGACAACTTGCCTAGTATGCATGAAGCCATGAGTTTTATCCCCAGCACATCAAAAAAGAAAAAGAAGAAAAAAGGATATACAGATTCTTCAATCAAAAATTTTAATATAAATACTAATTATAAATCTTTCAGAGATTTCACCCAGAAACCCTTAGAACCAAATATGACTCTCCCAGTATCAAGAGGACAGCTACCTCCCAGGTTTTGAAAAATACTTGTAGACATAGCAAATCATTACATCATCATACATAATTTGGGGAATTCCTTCTTAGATAGTTGACCAATGACACTGACTGCGAAGCTGGTAGTGTGCTCATCTGTAACTCTGACCAGCATACACTGAACCCTAGTTACACTGAATAATTAGGAAGGAATTGGTCCTTACGAAGGGAGCGGTCACATAGCTCATGTCCCTGGGCTGGAGCTGTGTCATGACTCATCTTTTCCATATAGTCAGTAGTCAGCCACCTGTCCACACTGCCCAGCCAAATGGATGGGTTTAGTAGTCATTTAGCTCTTAAGGTATTTCAGTATATTTTCTAGGGAGCTCTAGAGGGTTCACAGCTTCACGGTATTCTATCTTTTTGTATTCTTCTATCTAAAGAGACCATCTAACACTTGCAGATATTAAAATGCCAGTCACTCATGGTCTAACTGTATGAATAAAGAGAGGGCATGATCTTCATTCCAGTCTTTGAATGGGGTCAATTATTGTGTGGCAGGAATAGGAAGTCGGTTAGGACAAGGACTGCCCAGCTTCTCCCACACACAGTCCCCTGTGTCAGCCAAGGGCCACTCAGATATTTACATTCCCTTCCTCCAGGCCTAGCCCATGTTCAGAAAAGACGAGTCAGTCTATCACAGTGAGTATTAGTTGAGTGCTTATTATGTTCTAGGGGCTGGGGATAATTTACTGTGGAGAGGAGAACAAAATCCCATGATCCCATGAGATTTTCATCCAGTCACATTGGCAGACATGTGTGAATCTGGAAGTTTCATTTCTCCAGTCTAATAAAACTCTTGCAACAAATGAAAACTATTCTTCTTGTCTTTGAGAGTCTTCTGTATTTGAATCCAATCTATAACAACTTAACATTATTTATTATCCTCATGGTATGACCCTTTGCTTCTAGAATAGTTCATCAAAGACTTGATGAAAGTCTCTTTTTTCATTTTCCCAAACTTTAGATTCCTGAAACATCCACACACACCCCACCACCAACAACAACAATAACAACAAACCCAAAGACCAAAATACCCAACCAGAACAACTTAGAGGAGGAAAAGTTTTTATTTTGATTCATGGATTCAGAGGTTCAGTCTGTGGTCAGATTGCTCTATAGCTCTAGACCCAAGGTGGGGCAGAACCTGGATTCAAAAAAATATTGGATCTAGGGGTATAGTTCAGTGGTAGAATATGAACTTAGTATGCACACGGCCCTGCATTTCAATACTCAGCACCGAAAAAATCTCCAAACAAACAAAACAACAGCAACAAAATAAAAGAATTTTGGGCTGGAGCGGTGGCTCGGCGGTTTCGGCGCTTGCCTGGCAGGCACGAGGGCCCGGGTTCGAGCCCCAGCATCACATACACAGCTGAGTGTTGGAGCAACTAAGGCCATGTGAAAAACTAAGTAAAGTTGTTTCTCTCTTTCTCTGTCTCTCTCACTGTCCCTCTGTCTTTAAAAAATAAAAACAAAAGAATTTTTATAAGCTTTCTTTTCTGAATTAAGATGGATGTTTCTAATTCCTGGAGATATGGACCAAGAAGCCTGAAATAAATGCAGATCCGTCATTTGGGCGGACATACGAAGCAGTGATTTTTGCTCTGAGAGCTGGGTACTTAAGGAAACAGCAGCACAGGGTAAGGGGTGGGGGCGAGTGGGCAGCTGAGATCAGACCTGGCCCAGTAGAGACTACTGAAAACACAGCTTAGCGGTTGGGGATTTAGCTCAGTGGCAGAGCGCTTGCCTAGCATGCGGCAAGGCCCGAGTTCAGTCCTCAGCCCTGAAAAAAAAAGAAAAAACAACAACAAAATAAAAACCAGCTTAGCTGGGGGATTTTTCCATGATGACAGAACATGAAAGGAATGCTTGTGTTTTCACATTAACTAAAGGGATTCACCTTGAAAGTACCAAGACCTGCTTCACAGTGTATCCTCTGTCCCAGTACTTAAAATCACCAGGCTGCTTGAGTCTCAGTGGAAATTTGATAATTAGAAAAAAAAAATCGTAGCATTCAACATCTTGATCTTAATACAAAATCATCTACAAGCTCTGGAAAATACTGTTTACTCTAGAAAAAATAACATTAACTTCGGGCAGGATATACATGTTTCTTTAACACTTAACAGTGGCCAGAAAGAATGGAATTCCTGAAGTTAGTCAACAGAAAAATACACAATTTAACCCGGTGTTTCCCAGACACGAGGCTTATTAGATGTCAGCAGTACAATGTTTTGTTTTGTTTTGTTTTTAGCTACAATTTAAAGAACTTTACATTTTCAGATATGTGTTAAAGACCCTACCAGATGCTTTCTTTCTCCTTAAGAGTAAGCCCGAAACGGCTGGTGAGGTGGCGTAGCGATTACAGCGCTTGCCTGGCATACACTAGGATGTGGGTTCAAACCCCAGCACCACATACATGGTGAAATGTCGGAGCAAAGAAAGCCACATGAAAAACTAAATAAAATTAATCTTTCTCTGTCTCTCTTTAAAAAAAAATTAACAAAAGAGTAAGGAAAATTAAACTTTCTCTAGGGAGTAACTTGAATTATTTCACAAACTGCAGACTCTGGAAGCCCATGGCAATGACTTCACCTGCTCCTATGAATTCTTGTCCTTCACGCAGAGGCAGCCAGCTCTAGCGGAGGTCCTGATGGATTGTCCTGACAGCTACCTGTGTGACTCTCCATCCTGCATTCAGAAAGGCCCTGCAGGGACGTCTGCTGTGATGCCTTTGTCTCCTACAGGGAGCAGGACTCCCATGGGTGGAGAACCTCAGGGTGCAGGAGCTGGAGTACTTCCCTGCCCCCCCACCCCACACCCTTCAAGTTGTGTCTTTACAAGTGGATGACAGACAACGTCATCAACTCTATCAAAAAGAACCACAAAACTCTTTCTGCTTTCTGAGAACTTTGTGGGGAGTGAGTGGTGTAAGTGTGAATTCCTCTTTTTCCACTTCCCTCTCTTTGAGCTCACTAAGAAGTCATCTGTCCTAGTTCATATGGGCTGCTGTAACAAAAATCCTGAAGACCAGGTGGTTTATACACAACAGAAGTTGATTCCTCACAGTTCTGGAACTGAGAAGATGAAGGTGCTGGCAGATTCAGCGTCGGGTGAGAGCTGTCTTTCTGCTTCAGAGTCAGTTGCTTCTTGCTGTCCCCCCCATGGTGGAGGGAGCAAGGGAGCTCTCTGAGGTCTATTCCGTGTAGGAGCTGATCTCATTTCTAAGGGCTCCTTCACAGCCGACCTGCCTTCCAAAGGCCTCACCTCCAATAACACCACCACTATTTCTACACGGGAAGTTTTTCGAAGTTGTTAAAGGTGGGGCACAAACCTTCATTGTGTAACATTATTCCCCAAAGTTTCTGTAGGCTGTGGAAGGTAATGAACATGATGACTTACTTGGAGTAACCGACCGATGAAGATCTGCAGAGAGAGTTTGAGCCGAAGAAAAAATTCTAGGTGCTTTTAGCTTTTTTTTAAAGAGAGGGACAGTGAGAGAGGGAGAGAGAGAGAGAGAGAATCTACTTTATTTAGTTTTTCATGTGGCTTTCATTGCCCCAACACTTTGTTGTGTACGTGGTGCTGGGGTTCGAACCGTGTCCTCGCACGTGCCAGGCAAGTGCTGTAACCACCAAGCCACCACTCCAGCCCCCAAATTTTAGTTTTTAAAAGTAAAATATTTATAAAATGAAATATCGTGAGTTTTTATAACTTGGTTCTGTGTGGAGTTAGAATTTTTCTATTTTTACTGGAGGGAGCTTATTAACATTAAAACAGTTGATATTTAAAAGGTAGTATTTTCCTTTATAAAAATATATTGCTCACTGCATAATGGTGTTTTAGTCAACGATGGACCACACATACAAGGGTAGATGCACTGTCTGGCCTCGGTATGTAGTAGCCACACCGTGTATGCTTGTGTAAGCATACTGTACCATGTTCACACAATGACAAAGTCCCCTGAGGGTGCATTTCTCAGATAGTAGTATCCCTGCTGTGAAGCGAACATGCCTGTATACTACGGGAACTTCCCTGTTCCCATTGTGTTCATTCTCTATAACCTTTTTTAAAAAGGTATTTTTTGGAGGCGGGAGTGGTGGCTCAGCAGTTGTGGCGTCTGCCTGGCACGTGCAAGGACACGGGTTCAAATCCCAGCACCACATACACAACTAAGTGTCAGAGCAAAGAAAGTCACATGAAAAACTAAATAAAATTGATTCTCTCTCTCTCTCTCTCTCTCTCTCTCACTGTTCCTCTCTGAAAAAAAAAAGGTATTTTCAGAGCACCAGTTGTAGGAAGTCTTATATTAAACTGATCAGAGAGGAGTAAGGAGATTTGGAGTCTAACCTAGTATCTGTCACTTAACTGTGGGTCCTGTGACTACAGGCAAGTTCTCTAATCACTTGAATTGATGGGGAAATAATATCTGAATATTTTTTTTTAAAGAGAGAAGGACAGTGAGAGAGAGAGAGAAAGAATCAATTTTTATTGAGTTTTTCACATGGCTTTTGTTGCTCTGACAATTAGTTGTATACATGGGTGCTGGGGTTTGAACCCATGTACTTGCACATGCCAGGCAAGCGCCGTAACCGCCGAGCTACCACTCCAGCCCCATATCTGAACATTTTATTTCATGTGAAGCAGATGAACAAATAGGTGTGAAAATACTACGAAAAGTTACGAAGTGAACAAGTCTAAGGACTTGCTGATGAGTTACTGCTAACAGCATTGCTGAGTGCATAATCACTGTATATTAACATTGTTCATAATCTGTGGGTGAATAATTGATTTCTATCTGATTTTGCCAGAATATTTTATTTGGCTTTAGATTTACAAAGTAATAGCATTAAAATCAATCTAGGTAGTTTAGAGGTCTCTAACTTCAGAGTAAACAATTGGAAAGACATTTTCTCAAATATCTAAGAAATCATGCAGAAGAGAGGTAGAGATACTGATTTAAGAAAGAAGTCTTTGGGGCTGGAGTGGTAGCTTAGCAGTTGCCATGTGAGTTCAAACCCCAGCACCACAGTACGCAAGGAAGTGTCGAGGAATGAAAGTCACATGAAAAACTAAATAAAGATTGCTTCTCTCTCTCATCACTGTCCCCTATTTCTTAAAAAAAAAAAAGAAAGAAAGAAAGAAAAGAAAAGAAAAAGAAAGAAAGAGAGAAGTCTTTTAGGAAACAGGAGCACCTGAATCGCCAGGAATGGGGACAAATATCCACAATCAGTAAATGGTATGGAAAATCAGACTTCTCGGGACACTTTAGTCCATCCTACCAATTGCATAATCATTCCTATTGATTATCTTTGAACTGTCACAGATTGGGGGGGCGCGGGGATGCGGAGTGGGGGTGGGACCTAGGACTGTCATTGTCTATTCCAGCAGGCAAATGTCGCTGTGCTGCCTTGGGTGTCGGTTGGTCAACTATTTTAATGCAGCGGGGCACAGGTTTTAGCGGGGAGATAGACCCTTGGAGATGTACTGGCAGGAAAATAAATTACTGAATTGTGGGGCAGGGGGTGGGGAGATGCAGCTTCAAGAGCTTGAATTCGGGCTTCCAAGAATGGAGAAAAAACAGAATTTATTTATTTATTTAGGGCCTTGCGCATGCTAGGCAACTTTTCTGCCACTGAACTAAACCTCCAACCTCCAAAGTGGAGTTTAAAGTGTTTGAGGGCGAATGGAGGTTTTTGTTACCCAACCCTTCAAGAAAATACTGGTTGGGCACTAAACTTTCTTTGAGGGCCAAATCAGCCTGGGCACTTGGGGAAAATCCCAGGCAGGTCCCTGCAGCGTCTGGGTTCTCTTTCCCCAGCCCTGCAACCCCTAAGGAGGCCCCAGCGCCTCCTCGGCGCCCGGCCTGGCACAGGGCAGGGGTGGGGGCAGGATCGGCTCGCCTCTGGCCGCGGGGGTCGGGGTGCAGCCCGGCGGTCCCGGTCACAGGACGGGGCTTGCGGAGAAAGGCGGCCGCGGCAGCCGGATGCGTGGTCTGGCAGTGCCCACTCCGCAGCCGCCGGCCCGTGGAGTGGGCGTTCCCGGGCGCGGGAGGGCGGGGCGCCAAGCTGCACGCTCCTCCCCTTCACTCACTTCCCAGTCCCGGGAGGAGCCCGCGGGCGCAGCGGCTCCATCGCCCCGCGGCTGCTCGGCGGCTTCCCAGGTATGTCACTCTGCACCCCAGGCTCCCACTCGGTGCATCTGCGCCCCCAGTCTGGCCGCTCAGATTGGTTGTGGCTGGGGGGGCAGCGGATTCCGGATGCCTGTGCTTCCGCAGCCCGGGTCTTTGCTGTCCTGCGCGGGAACAGGGACAGCAGCGACACCAACCAAGGCCGGGCTGCAGCCGGTACCGGGGAGAAGCAGGGACCACCTAGAAAGGGAAGGGGACGAGAGCGAGACACCCCCAGCCACTGCTGAGCCTGAGGACGCGATCCTGAGCTTTCTAGTGCCCAGGACCTCTGTGGTTCCCGGAGGTGGTCGCGGGTCGCCTCGGGAGGCCACGGTGGATGGCGACCCTGGCCCTGCTAGTTCTCAGTTGTTCTACGTGGTCTTACTGACCTAGTGGTAACCAGGGGCAGGTGAATGCTGTCACCTAGCCAGCGCCAGTGAACGCTAGCGACCTCCAGGGGGTGTGTCCTCAATCCTGGTTACTTAAGATGGGCTTTCAGTCACCACCACTCAGAAGTGGGCAAGTTTTCAAGGTTTGTTCCTGGGGGACAGTCCAGGACCCTCCCCTCCGTTTTAGTCTGCTTTTTGTAGTCGCTGTGACCAAAAGAACCTGACAAGAACAAAGTAGAGGTGGATAAACAAAAACTATGTAGAGGAGGAAAAATTTATTTGGTGCTCATAGCTGGTGACTTTATTGCTCTACGTCAGAGGTGAGGCAGAACATCACCGCAGAAGGGTGTGGAGGAGGAAGGCAGCTCAGGACTTGGCAATCAGGAAACAGAGAGAGCGAGAGAGAGCTAGTGCTTACCAGGTACAAAATATAAATCCCAAAGGCCCGTCCCCAGTGACCTACCTACAGTTACCACCTAGTCAACCCATTCAAGTGGATCAATGCACTGATTAGGGTAAGGCTCTCATAACTCAATCATTTCACCTCTAAACTTTTCTTGCATTATCTCACACAGGAGCTTTTGAGGAACGCCTCACGTTTAAACTATAATACCTCCTAGCAGGGAGGAAGTCTGGCCTCTGTGCTGTAGGATGCTTCACCGCCCCCTTTGCCTTCTTTCATTCTTAGGGTATCTGAGTTAGGTTCCTGTTTACAGTCATTCTTATATGGCTCACAGATATTTTCTTCCAGTCTGTTACTTGTTTTTTCATCCTGTACACATGGGATTTCATAACATAAAAGTTTTTAATTATTCCAGGAAAAAAAAAAAGAATGCTCTAAAGTTTCTTTAAAATTTTCTTCAACTTCTATATATGAGACCTTGTGTTTAGAACTTACATGCAAACCAGGAAAGTGTTTTGTAGATTTTGTTGTTTAAGAAAAGAAAAAGTGGGGCTGGAGCGGTGGCTCAGCGGTTTCCGCACTTGCCTGGCAAGCACGAGGACCCAGGTTCAAACCCCAGCACCACGTACACAACTGAGTGTTGGAGCAACTAAGGCCATGTGAAAAACTAAATAAAATTTATTATTTCTTTCTCTCTCTCTCTATCCCTATCTCTTAAAAAAAATCAGACAAAGGTCAGGAAGGATGAAAAAATGTGAAAACTGTATGCCAACAAATGGAAAAGCTATAAAAAATGGATAAATTTCTAGACACATTGACTACTGAAGAAATAGGAATTAGGGCTGGAGTAGTGGCTCAGCAGTTACAGTGCTTGCCTGGCATGTGCAGGGACATGAGTTCTATCCCCAGCACCACATACACAATGGAGTGTTGGCTAATACAGCAATTGATACTAAGAAGTGGGGACCTTACCTGAGACTAACCTGACCACGTGGTTCAGAAGGCTTAGAAGTCATTTGTGGGAGGAGTGTGGAAAAGTTTGGATGCGCAAGCTAAATTTGCCTCAGTATGTTGTAAGCAGAGCTTAATGGGTTATTCTGGTAGGAGCTAGAAGATCAAAATGCTGAGAGAAATACAGACAGTAAAGACTGTGCACATGAGATTTCAGAAGGCAACAAGAATTCAACTGGGAATTTAATTATAGGACATTTATATTACATTCTGGTAAATAACTTCTCTACATTTTCCCAATATCCAAAACTTTGTGTGAGGCCAAATATAAAATGAAGGACTAATTAGCATGGCACAGGGAGTTTTAAGGTAACATAGCATTCAGGTAGCGACGTGGTCGTTGCTATCATTTTTTAAACCAGGTTTACTGTGATAGTTTGGAGCAGAAAAGAAAGATTTTAAAAGCTTGCAATTTGGCCAGAAATACATATGTAAAACAGGCCAAGGAAGGTGTGGTTGCAGAAGAGATTACCACCGCTAAAGATAAGCTAAGTACTCTGCATAGAGAAAATAGGAAATAAGTATTGAAGGTATCTCAGGAATCAGCAAGACCACACACCATGGTAGGTTCAAGGGTATAAAAGTGAAAACTTGTTTGACATAAAAATATGTGGGCACATTGCTCACACAGGTGTGTGTAGGAAATTGCTCCTCAAGGATTTGTTTCTCTATGCTGCCCAGGCATTTCTGCTGCCATGGCCCAAGCTGGAGGCAGATTTTGGCATAATCCACGTAGCATTGGTCCTGCAGGGATGCAGTCTGTTAGTGTCAGGGTGTCACGGAGGCATCCACCAAGATTTAAGTCAGGCCTAGGATGCAAGGCAAAGTGTTGCAGGATTGGAGTCCCTGCAGCCATTCCTTGAGAAGGGATGGATGAAGCCGTGAAAAGTGAAGCTGAAGCTGGGATAGAGACCCCTGTAATTAAGAGATGCCAATAATATGGAGCATCTACCAAGGAAAGTTGCAAGCAGGGAGCGGAGTCAGGCCAAGCCATGTCATGTGGAACACGCCAGCATGACCTTAGGGGAGAGGCTACCCAAGCTCTTCGGAGCTCATCTTTCACCATCATGTGCCCCAGGTGCCAGACCTGGAGCTATACAACTTATTTTCCCAGTTGCAGTTTGATCCCATCCCTTTTATCTATGCCCCTGTTCCTCCATTGCGGAATGGAAATGCTTACTCCGTGTCAATATATACTGGGTATGTGTAACCTGCTTGTGATCTTTATGGGGGTACATAGTTTGCCTGTCTAAAATGAGACGTCAGACTTGGATTTTTGGGCAAGGTTGGAACTGTTGAAACCATGGAGACTCTTGGAAGTCTTGCATTTTGAGATGGACATGAGATTTTGGGGCCAGGGATGGAATGTCATCCTTTGGATATGAGATGTCTCCCAAAAAACTCTTGTATTAATACAGGAATACTCAGAGGTGAAATGGTGAGTTTATGAGAGCTGTTACCTCATTAGTAGATTGATTAATGCATCTGATGGATGAATAATTTGAATAGGCTAACTGGGTGGTAACAGTGGGCAGGTGGGGTGGGAGTGGTCACTGGAGGTGTGCCCTTGGGGATTATATTTTGTCCCTGACTCCTTGTGCTCTTTCCCTCTCCTTCCTGTGCCATGCCCTTCTGCAGTGATGTTCTTCTTCCTCACCTTATGCTCAGAGCAATGGAGTCAGCTGACCACGGACTGAACCTCTGAAACTGAGCCCAAAATATTCCTGCTGTAAGTTGTCCTTATCAGATATTTTGGTCACAGCATTGAAAAATTAACTAATACTCCTAGGAATAAATTTTTTCCTAGAAAGATGAAGAAAGAGCTCTAGAATGAAAGTTATAAAACAGACAAAAGAAATCAAAAAGGGTATATTTTCATGAATTGGAAGAATTAATATTGTTAAAAATGCCCTGGCTACCCAAAGTGATATACAGGTTCAGTGCAATGCAATCCCTATCAAAATGCCAATGACGTTCTTCACATTAACAGAAAACGATTCTAAAGTTTATGTGGAACCATGAAAGACCCTAAAAAGCCAAAGAAATCTTGATAAAAAAATGAAACTGGTATATTTAGTATATAATATATTTCCTGACTTGGAAATATACTACAAAGTTGCAGTAACCAAAACAACATGGTATTGGCATAAAAATAGATGCACAAACTGAAATGGAACGGAATAGAGAATGCAGGAATAAATCCATAAACAGCCAACTGATATTTGACAAAAGCAAAGAAACCACACTTTTAGGCAAAGACTGTCTCTTCAACAAAGGCACTGGGAAAATGCAGATCCCTCTGCAGAAGAACGAGATTAACCCCAACCTCCCCTATAGAAAAATAAGCTCAAAATATATTAAAGACTTAAACATAACACCTCAAACTAGAAAACATTAGACTTCTTGACATTGCTATGGGTAGGGATTTTTTTGGTTATGAATTAAAAAAAAATAGACGTAAAAGGAAAAGCAGGGATTACATCAAAGTGAAAACTCCTAAAAACTTGATGTCATAGAAGAAAAGAGTACAGGAGTGATTACCAGACGCTAGGAAAGGATGCGGGGTGGGGGTGGGCACAGAGGGCAGCTGGATAACAGGTATCAAAATGCAGCCAGTAGGGGTTGGGGATTTAGCTCAGTGGCAGAGCGCTTGCCTAGCATGCACAAGGCCCGAGTTTGATCCTCAGCCCTGAAAAAAAAATGCAGTTAGTAGGGGGAATAGGTTCTGTTGTTCTATAGCACACAGGGTGACTCTAGTTTGCAACTTATTATGTATTTTATGAAGAACTAGAAGAGAGGAGTTTGCAGGCTCCATGCACAAAGAAATGGCTAAGGCTTAAGGAGGTGGAGATGCTAATTACCCTCACTTGATCCATACACAATGCACACATGTATCACATTGTCACACTGTGCCTCACAAATGTGTTCAGTGACTATTTCACAGTTAAAAAAATAAGTTTAAAAAAGCAAGAGTCTGCGCAAGAAAGGCAACAACAGAGTGAAGAGACAGCTTACAGAACGGGAGAAAATATTTTCAAACTGTGCAGAGGACAAGGGGTTCATATTCAGAATACAAAAGGAATCAAAATAACCCAATAATAAAAAGTCATTTGAAAATGGACAAAAGGTATATAGATTTCTCAAGAGACAACATACAAATGACCAACAGTTATATGAAAAATTGCTCAACGTCATTCATTACCAGGGAAATGCAAGTCAAGATCACAGAAATATCACCTCACCCCGGTTATAATGGCAATTACATAAAAAAAGATAGTAACTGCCAGGCACCTAATCCCAGAGACTCGGGAGGCTGAGGTGGGAGGTTTTCAAGTTTAAGGCCAGCCTCAACACTTAGACTTTGTATAATTAAAAATAAATAAATAAATAGGATAGGGGTGTGGCTTAGTGGTGAAGGGCTTCTGGGTTTAATACCAAGAATGGCAAAAAAAAAAAAAAAAAAAAAAAAAAAAAAAAAAAAAAAAAAAAAAAAAAAAAAAAAAAAAAAAAAGAAAGAAAAAGAAAAAAAAATTGCTGTAGCAGATGTGAAGAAATGGCAGCACTTACATACATTGTTGGTAGAAATATAAATTAGTCTAGTCATTGTAGATAGCAGCATGGAGATTCCTCAAAATATTCAAAAACAGAACTACCGAAAAGTCTAGCAATCCCATTTCTGGGTATGTATATCCAAAGAAATTAAATCAGTATGTTGAAGAGAGATCTGTCCTGCCTTGTTTATTGTAGTGCTGTCACCATAGCCAAGATAGGAAGTCACTAGTTCCATCAACAGATGAATGTGTAAGGAAAGGGGGATATACATAACGGTATACTATTCAGCCAAAGGATGAAATCTCGTTCTTTGTGGCAATATGGATGAATTTAGATGACATTAAGTTAAGAGACATAAGCCCGGGCTCAGTGGTTCCAGCACTTGCCTGGCATGCGCAAGGACCCGGATTCAAACCCCAGCACCACGGACACAACTAACTGTTGGAGAAACAAAGGCCAGATGGAAAAAAAGTCTGATTCTCTCACTCACTCTCTTTAGAGAGAGAGAGAGAGAGAGGAAGAAAGAGGGAGACATAGCCAGGCACAGAAAGACAAATGTTTCATGTTATTATTTAATTGTGGAACCTAAGGAAGCTGTGCTCATAGAAATATAGAGTGGAATAGGGGTTGCCCCAGGCTGTGGAGGGTGGGCAGGAGGGAACAGTGGGGAAGAGATGAGCCAATGAGTGTGAAATTTCAGTAAGATGAGAGGAGTAAGTTCCGGTGCTCTGTTGCACAGTAGGGTGGCTGTAGTTAGCAATACTAACCAAACTTAACTCAGTAGTTTATTTTGGTAACAAATAGCTGCATTTTACCCACACACAGCCAAGCTTCAGCCAACCACAGGCAGCTGAGTGAGCAGACATACCCAATAAGGCACATCCCCCGGCACATCGTGCCCGAATAAGGAAGAGGCCTGGCCACAGCCAACCCAATCCAACGGGTGCTCTCTTGCTTCTGTGTTCAGCCTGTAAAACCTTCCTGCCCACACCTGGCTCACGCTCAACCTCCTCTGCACCCTGGTTCCCAGCACTGTGCGATTCATGAGGCACTCTTTGCTTAAACTCTAAATTCTGTAGACATTAAAATAATAAAAGGATATTATAAGTAATTATGCCAGCAAGTTTGAAAACTTAGAAAAGAATGAAAATTCCTTGAAAAATACACTTTAACCAAACCTAAGAGAAAGAAAATCAGAATAGCTCTGTAGCTGTTAAATGAATGTACTTTGTTTCACAAAACAAAACAAATAAGCAACAGTGAAACTGCCAGAGGGTGATGCTGGTGAATTCTACCAGATGAGCACATTAGGAGAAAGGAATCGACAGGGCAAATGTGTTTCTGAATATAGATGCAAATTCTAAGCAAAATATTAGTAAGTAAAAATCCAACAGTGTATGAAAAGGATAATATATCTGGACTAACTTGAGCTT
>PVKS010042904.1:0-15169 GCA_004027875.1 Aplodontia rufa | reverse complement strand
AAAGAAAGACTTCCTAAGGACTCAGTCCTGTTGACACCTTGATCTCAGATGTCTAGCCTCCAGAATTGTGAGAAAGTAAATTTTTGTTATTTAAACTGCTATGGTCCTTATGGCAACCCTAGTAAGCTAATATATGTTCTTTATGTGTTTCTATCATTATGCCAGCCTTTGCTGCAGTTGCCAGCTTCAGGCAAATGTGGTTGATAGCACTGCCCTTCACAACATGGCTTATTTCTATTTTTAAAAAATTATTTATTAAGGAATTGAGTACAATCATAAATGCATATAAAGTAACAATATGATATGGATATGTTCTTAAACCAGAATTACCCCATATCATCCATACCCCAGTCTCTTGATTCTTCTTTATTTTGCCCCTACAAGCAATATAAATGCTTAGATTGTGAATTTTCTAGAATTAAATGATTGCATAAGTATTATTGGATTCTCAGGGGGATAAAGAATATGCTACATTTTTTAGTGTCTCCCTAGATTCCTCTCTATTCTCCCTCCCTCTCCCTTATGCCCCCATACATTCCCCACTGCCCCCTACATATCTGTGTTTGCCCTGGATTATGACAACACAGCTTATTTCATTTGGCATTCTGATGCCGCCATGTGGAAAGCTGCAAGACCCCACTGGCATTCACACATGCCCACCAACCTGGAAGTTCAACAAAGTTTGTCCCAGGTGGCAACCTTTGACCAAAGAGGCCTGGTAGCTGGGAAGTAATGCCCTCCTCTTCCGTCCCTTAGGTGGGCAATTTTGAGGATCATTGTATACAAATCCTCAGGTGTTTGGGCTTGCCCCCCCCAAAATGGCTCCTTGTAAAAGATCCATGTTAAATCTCTAGAGCTTATGAATGTTATGCGTTTGGAAAAGAAGTCTTTGCAGATGTGATTAACTTCAGGATTTTGAGAGAGGAGATAATCCTGGACTATCTGGGTGGGCTCCAAATACAATGACAAATGCCTTTTTAAAAGGATTATATTTTTTAGAGCAGTTTTAAGGGTCACAGCAAAATTTAGAAGATATAGAGATATCCAATATATGCTCCATCCCCATACACACGTGGCCTCATTGTCATCTCCCAACAGAGTGATACATTTGGGGAAATCGTGTACCTACATTTATACAGCATTGTTACCCAAAGTCCATAGCCTGTGTTAGGATTCATTCTTGGTTTGTACGCTCAATGGTGTTGGACAAGCTTACAATGACATGCATGTACCATTATAATATCACATAGAATAGTTTCATTTCCCTTAAAATCCTGTGTACACTGCATGTTCATCATTCCTTCCTCCTAACCCCTGGTAGCCACTAATGTTTTTATTGTTGCCATAGTTTTGCCATTTTCACAGTGTCATATACTTGTAATTGTGCAGTATGTGGCCTTTCAGATCAGTTTTACATAATAAAAAGCACTTGAGATTTCTTGATGTCTTTTTATTGCTTGATAGCTCATTTATTTTTAGCACATACTATTTCATTGTCAGGGTTATACCAGATTATTTACCCATTCACCTCCTGAAGGAAATTTTGATTGCTTCCATGTTTTGGCAATTATAAGTAAAACTTCTATAAACATCCTGTGTTAGTATTTTTAATGGACTTAATTTTTAATCCCTTTGGGTAGATAAGAAGGAGAAAAACTGCTCAATTATATGGTAAGAGTGTGTTTAGTTTTATGGGAAACTGCGCATGGACTTCCAAAGTGTCTGTACCAGTTTGCATTCCCACCAGCAATGAATCAGAGTTCCTGTTTTGCTCCTCATTCTTGCCGGAATTCGGGTTGTCAGTGTTCTGCATTTTGCCCATTCTAACATGAATCTCAGTATTGTTGTTCACATTTCTCTGTTGATATGATGTGAACACCTTTACAAATAATATATGCTTATTTACCATCTATATATCTTCTTTGGTGAAGTGTTTATTAACATCTTTGATCCACTAGTTGAATTATTTCATTTTCTTTGTTATTGTTGAGTTTTAAATGTTCTTTGTATATTTTGGATATCAATTGTATATCAGATGTGTCCTTTGCAAGTATTTTCTCCTACTTGGTAACTTATCTTTTAATTTCCCTTATCTTGACTGTCTCCTATGTTATCTTCTAGGAGTTTAATAGTTAATACTGTACATTGATGTTGGCAATCCATATTGAGTTAAAGTCTTTGACTCAATTATTATAATTTATTCATATCCAGTTGTTCCAGCACCATTTGTTGAAAAGATTGTCTTTTCTCCATTGTGTGGCCTTTTCTCCTTTGTGAAAGATAAATTCATGTGAAAGATAAATTTACGCAAGTATTTATGAGTGTCTATTTCTGGGGTCTCTATTCACTTCCATTGATTTATTTATTTGCTCTTTTTCAATTATTAACCTGTCTTTATTACTGTAGGGCCATAGTAAGTCTTGAAGTTAGACAGTGTCAGTCATCCAACTTTGTTCTAATCTTTCAACATCACATTTTCAATTCTGGGACTTATACCTCTACATTCAAACTTTAGAAGCACTTTGTCAATGTTCACAAAATAATTTTCTGGTATTTTGATTGGGATTACGTTGAACCTATAGATGAATTGGGAATTACTATCATCTTGATCATATTGATTCTTCCTATCCATGAGTATGGATTATATATTTAGTTTTTCTTTGATTTCTTTCATTGGAATTTGTAGTATTCCTCATATAGTTCTTGTACATCTTTTGTTACAATTATACCTAAGTGTTTCCACTTTTAGGAATGTTAATGAAAATAGAATCATGTTTTTAATTGAGAATTCTGCTTGTTCAATGCTAGTATTTAAGAAAGCAGCTGACTTTTGTACTGTAACCTCTGTATATTTTGGAATTATCCAGTAATCTTTCAATTATTGATTTCTAATTTAATTCTACTGTGGTCTAAGAACAGATATTATATGATTTCTATTCTTTTAAACTTGTTGCTGTTCACTTTATGACCCAAAGTATGGTCTATTTTCATGAATGTTACGTGTGAACTAGAAATGAATGTGCATTCTGCAGTAATTTTGATTGACAGTATTTGGGGGTTCAACTTTGTCTTTGTTGATTGTCTGCCTCTTAGATCTGTTCATTTTTGAGATAAGGTTTGCTGAATTCTCCAGCTATGAGAGTAGATTCATTTATTTCTCCTTGGAGTCTGTCAGATTTTTCTTCATGTACTTTGCTATTCTGTTGGTAGGTTTATGTATGATAAGGATTGTTAAAACTTCTTGGAGAATTGAACCTTTTACCCCATGTAACGCCACTGCGTTTTGAAATATCTTTGATAACCCTTCCTTTCTTTGAAGTCTGATCTATCTGAAATTAGTATAGCTACCCCTTCTTTCTTCTGTTAGTATTATCATGATATATATTATGTACCTTTAATCTGTATATATCTTTATAGTAAAAGTAGGTTTCTTGTAGAAAACATTATCTTTTGATCCACTTTGAATTTCTGAGTTTTAAGTGGTACATTCATACCATTGCTGTTCAACATGATTATTGGTAGTTGGATTCATATCTATCATATTATCATTGTTTTCTACTTGTTACCTTTCTCTGTTTTTAGTTTTGTCTTCCACTTTTTTCATCTTTTTGTGTTTTTAATTGAGAATTTTAAATGAATCCATTTTCTTTCATTTAATAACATACCAGTTATACCTTTACTCACAGCTTTTTAGTGGACTAATCAGTCTACTTTTAAATAACCACTATATTGCTTCATAGGTAATGAATACTTTATATCATGATAAGATAACCCTACTTCCTTCCTTCTGTCATTGCTGTCATTCATTTCACCTTAAGTAAACACACACACACATAAACACACACGTATATATACATGCACACACGTAGATGTTCTTGAGCTTATGCTGGGGTTACATGCTGAAAAATCCACTGCAATTTTGTGAAAATATCATAAGTTGAAAATGCATTTAATAATCACACCTGCTGAACATTGTGTGCAGCAACATAGTATGCTGTAGAGTATCTGTCCTTTACTCCCATGAATGTGTGCCTGACTGGGAACTGCTGCCAACGTTCTACATCAGGAGAGTTTAACACCACACATTAGCTAGCCCAGTAAAAGATCAAAATGCAAAGTTATGGTACAGTGACTACTGAGTATGTATTGCTTTCAAACCATTGTCAAGCTGAATTATCACATATTGGGGGTTGTGTGTATCTGTGTATGTGTGTGTGCATATGTTTGTATATATGTAAGCATATTATATATATTTATGGCTATAAACATTAGCATACCTAATTGAATACATTGCTGTTTTATTATTTTGAATAAACTTAGCTGTTATATAAGTTAAAAATAAGAAAATATGTTTCTACTTATTCCTTCTTCAATATTCTTTTTTCCCCATGTTTTTATTGATGCACTATAGTTTTGCATAATGATAGGACTGGCTACATATTCATACATGCATACGATATAATAATTTGATTTGGCAATATCCTTCTCCAGCACTTCCCCTATCCCTCCCCACCTCCCTCCCATGGTCTTTTCTTCTATTTTACTAATCTCCCTTTATTTCTCGTAAGATCCCTGCCCCCCATCTTCCTTTTTCTTTTTGCTCTCTAGTTTCCATATATGAGAGAAAACAAACAACCTTTGATTTTCTGAGTTTGGCTTATTTTGTTTATCATAATGGCCTCTAGTTCCATCCGTTTTCCTACTAATAATGCAATTTAATTTTTTCCTTATGTCCAAATAAAACTCCATTGTGTATGTATACCATACTTCTTTTTTTTTCTTTGATGTTCTTTTGTTTTATAGATTAGAGTTTCTGACCTATTATCATTTTACTTCTCTTCTTCCAACACGTTTGTAAGGCAAGTTGACAAGTGTCTTTTTGAGAAAGAAGCAGAAGAGAATCTTAGACCAACAGAAGAGGAGAAGATGCAGACACAAAGAAAGGACCATGATGTGAAGGTGGAGTAGAAGGAGATGCAGCTGTAGGTAACGAATGCCAACAGATACTGGAGGGGAGGATGCAAAAAGGGATTCTTCTCCAGAGCCTTCAGGGGGAGTGTGACACCTGATGACACGTTGGTTTCAGGTTTCTATTCTCTTGTATTGTGAGAGAACAATTTTTTTTTATTGTGTTAAGCTACTAAATTGTGGTGGTTTATTACAGCAGCCACAGGAAACTCACAGAGTATCCCCAGAGGTATCAGCCCCTGGTGCCCACAGTGGTGCTGAGCTCAGGATTAAAATGTTGCTTTATTTCTTCCTCCTCAATGTTAGTCTTCCAAGTTTCCCACTCCTGTCCCTAGGATTAGTTCCCCAAATAAATTCCCTGAATACATCCCTGTTGCAGGGAAAATACAAGCTAAGGCACTTGGTTCTGGAAGTGACCCTAGGAAGCAGAATCTCAAGATGTTATGGCTCATTCCCTGGCCACACAGCAGGAAGGATGCTGTTGCTGGTAATAAGTGGGCATGCAGAGCATTAATGATGCATTTGGGGGCCCGATGTTTAGGGTCTGTGAGGGAACGATTCCTTCAAGATAGAAAGTACAATTGGAATTGGAGCCTTGGCTTGGTGATTAAGATGCTTGCCTGGCATGCACATGCACGTGGGTTCGAACCTCAGCATCATGTAACACAACAAAGTGTCAAAGCAACAAAAGTCACATGAAAAACTAAATAAAATTGATTCTCTTTCTCTCTCTCTCTCTCTCTCACTATACCCCCTCTCTTTTTTAAAGATTAAGTACAATTCACTGCTTCTTGTACTCCTGTTACTAGGAGGTACTACACTTTCAATTTTGGAGACTGCATTTAACCTATTTGAGGACATTGTGTTATCCCTTCTGTCAGGGTATTCAGAATCTCATCAGTTTTGAGACATCTCCTAAGGAGGTCTAGGATCTGGGGCAAGCTGTCCTGCTACTTAGACCACAGGGTCCAGCATATCTAATAGTTCTAGAAGTATCCATGATAGACAAGGATGCCTGTGTGGAGGTTTTTGGAAAATCTCAGTAGGAGAATCACAGAACAGACCCTTAGAGCTTTGAAGCAAGGTCATCCTTCTGCAGCAGAAGTTTATTCACCATTTGAAAGCAACTCTGTGTTCTGCTAAGCTCCAGTGGAGACTGAGCACCTGCCACGAGCCACCAAGTGACCATGTGACCTGAGCCTCTGATAAAAAGTTGGGTGTTATAACTTGCACCAAATCATAGGATCAAACATCCACAGCAGCAATTCATCATGTGAAAGAGAAGGTAGATTTTGCATTGTATGTGAAGAGGTACAGAGGACAGCAGTAAGTCAAAGGAACAGGTAACCTTGACTCCAATGCCATCTCCCTCTGTTGTAATGTTGTCTTCCCTCAATTTTTATCTATAGACTCATGAAGAGTTTCTTATGACCAACTTACGTGAGAGAATGAACTGGGCATTGTTCACAGATAGATAAGCTCAATATTTTGGTGCCAGCTAGAAAAGAAAAGGTCCCTTCTGACCATAGCTCCACTTGGGGATGCCCTGAAAGAGAGTGAGAAGCGAAATCCTCTTGTGGAAAGGGCTGCAAGCTGTGTACCAATTAGTTAATTTGCATAGGCTGAGGTGGGGGTAAATAGAGACAGACTCCTGGCTTGTCTGCACATCAAGGGTTGAAAGAAACAGGACCAGAAGATGAAAATCAAGGAAGTTAGGAGGCAAGGCATTTGGGGGAAACTATGGAACTAGGCACAGCATGAATGGGCTTTTGGGTCTGTGTTCTTGCTTACCAGAGAGCTTCTCTGACAGAAGGCCCTCTCACGTGGATATCTGCTAGCATTTTCCTTGGCCTGCTCACGGTTTTTGCAATAACCCTTGGATGCCACAGCGGCAGAGAACAAGACTATAATATACTTGGGGCCAACAGCATGAGCTTTTATGCATCATGACTTATCATTGCCACTGATTAATGCTCAGACTTCCAGCCAAAGAGAATAGAGCCAAGTTTTCAACCTGGTATTATCACTCAAGGAGACTAGCCAACTATCTAGTGGCAGGTGAATTGCTTCCAATCCTTTCAAACTGGTGGGAGCAGCAATTTGTTCTTGTAAGAATTGACACCCACTCTGGAGACAAGATTCTCATCTTTGGCTGTCAATATTACTATCCTAGAGACAGCAGAATGTCGGATTTATAGGTAAAGAGGCTAACATTGCCTCAGATGAGGGAAGGAATTTCTATTCAATGAGATGTGCCATTAATGTATAGCTATAGGAATATCTGCTTCTACCATTAAGCGCATCACCTGGATGCTGACAGTCTAACAACCTTTGAAAGACTCCTTTAGGGTGAGATCATGGGGACAAAACCCTGTGATGGTGGAGTGAGATTTTAGGATTTTTTTATGCATTGAAGCAATTGCCAATATATGTTCTGTGTCTGCAAAAGTTAGACTACATGGATCTCAGAACTAGGATGAAGGGGGATTAACTCTCATCATTTCTCCTAGTGATCCTTTTGAGAAATGGATCCTTCTCACCCTGCAACCCTATGTCTTGTTGAATTAGTGACTTCTAAGGGGATTAGAGGCAAGCACACACCATGTGGTTCAGTTGAACCTGAAGTTACAGACACTGCCTGGTCATTTTAGATCCTTTGAGCCAATGGACCATAAAGAACAATTTTGGTGGGAATATTTGACCCTGATCATTATGAGAAGCTAAGGTGGTTGCTCCTTAGTAGGGGGAGATAGAAATATGTCTGGAACCCAGGGGACACTGATGCTTCATGCCACATGGCAAATATAAATGTGCTATTGCAGCAACCAAGACTGTGTAACCATGGGTAAAGGAACTGAGACTCCAAATCTGCAGGGATAGAGGGCGAAGGCCTGGCTGAGGCTGAGGAAAGTCTGGAATGGGTGTGGAGGAAGGAGATGATGCATATCAACCATGGTATTGGGACTGGCTGCAGCAGGAGCACTGTAGCTTGGTCCACCAAGTCTCCTGTCTTTTCTTTTGTAGATATCACCGCTGGTCAGCACATTAAAGACCCTGTACCCAACTATAAACTCCATTGGACACCTCTCATGCCTTATATGCCTTCAACCCACCTTTTACTTTAGCCATTGCTGTTGCAAGCAATTCCACACAGATGTAACTTTCCAGCACCTTCCCTCAGTTGCACATCATTTCTCACTTCTGCTGGGGGATCCTCCGAACTGCTCTGTGAAAGATCTGCAAAACTAATCTGTTACTTACTCTTGCATGATCTGGATGTAAGAAGGACCTAATACGCCATGTGGCTGCCCTTGACCAATAGGGTGTATTAGTCAGGGTTCTCTAGAGGAGCAGAATCAACAGGATATATGCGCCTAAGAAGGGATTTGTTAGATTGGCTCACACAACCAGAGGCTGAATAGTCCCACAACTGCCGCCTGCAGGCTGGAGAGCAGGAAGAACCAGTAGCTTCACAGACTTGGATGCCAAAGGCTCAGAACAAAGGGAACAATGACATTATCTCAGTCCTACCAAAGACCTGGACACTCCCTGCAGAATCGCTGAGCAGAATCTGCTTTGGAAGAATGAAGAAGCTGGAGTCTGATTCAGAAGATCGCAGAAGCAATCAAGAACCCGTTCAAAGAGAATCAGACATGCATCTGCTACTGCTTCCTTGTTCTTCCGACTTTTATTCCATCCAAGCCTCCAACCTCTTGGAGGATGCTGCCCACACTTAGGGTGGGTCTCTGCTTCAGTTCACTATCTTGCCTACCAATCATTCCTAGAAATAGTCTTATTGACTTGCCCAGAATATAATTAACTTTAGGCGCCTCTTAAATGTACCTTAATCTAATCAAGGGGACAATTCAGATTAACCTTTACAAGCAGATAGAAGTTAGCAAATAAACAAATGCTTTGATCTTTCTTCCCACACGCAGACAATTCTGAGGTGCATTACATACAACTCCTTAGAGGTTCCCAAGGATATTGAGCCATAGTTGCCCATGGCAATGATCATATTGGGTTATATTGGGTTACTTAGTGAGATGGCTGCGGGCTGTTGATAAGAGTAAGTAAAGAGAAAGGAAGAGAAAGGTACAAAGAAAAAAATAACATTGATATTAGAACTTTTATAAAATTACACAAATACATACATGTATGCATAAAGAGGTGTTTGCAAAACAGTTACCAAATATTCATGTTGATTATCCTAAAATGATGAGATATACTTTATTATTCTTTAATATTTTTTAAAGTATTTATTATATTTTTATAAGTTGTTTAAATTATTTATAATGAATACATAATATTTGCATATTATAATCAGAAATACACTTTAAGGAGGAGGGTTTAAATGGTGGAGGGAGAGTAGATTTTCAGGCCAACATGGGGATTTACTCCCTTGGTATTTGTGCTTTAAATTCTTTCTTCCTCTTGAAGCCAGTAAATAGAAATTCTGGGGGGCAACCAGAGCCCACTAGTTCCACAGTAGGATCTGGACATCAGTGGGTGCTCAAATGGAATTCATGCTATGCACACACTTCATTTTCCAACCTTGTTGCAGGCAACTGAGTCAAACACCCACTTGTAGGAAAAGAAAAAAGTCCCAAGCTCACAGGGAGTTGGTATTTGCTCAAAATTCTCACTTATGACACATTAAAAAGAGAGAGAGAAAAGACTGACAGTTTACAAAGACAGAAATTGGATCCTCAGAAAAATGATGTCTTCTATTTATTATATTCTTTCTCCATTAGTCAAGGTGACCACATGTGGAATTAGCCCCAGCTGAGAACCTTGATGCAGCCCACAGCTTCAAGTATTTCATTTCGAAGTGTCTTCAATAGTTTGGATCAGATCATCAGCTTATAGGACCCCAGTGAGGATCCAGGACCGTACTCTCAGGAGGTGGGGGAAGCTATGGAATTCCTTTTTCTGAAGTAGCATTTGAATTTTGGAAGATACAGATAAGTTTCTAATTTGGAGAGAAGAGAGTTCTGCCCCTTACAGAGGAAACCTTCTGGGGAGAAGTTTGAGTATGAAGGATTTTTTAAATGTGTACTAGAATATCGGTGAATTCGGTCCAAAATCCTGGGTTGACAGCAGCTGCATGTGTTTTTAAATCCTGACTTTGGAATTGAAGGAAATTTCCCACTGGGGGAAAAGAAAAACAATGCAAGCTGATATTTGGCGCTTGACTGGACCATGAATAAAAGAAAAAATAAACAGATCTTTGCAAACCTCAGTTTAGGATTTAAAAGCACCAAGGGCATCTCTTTCCATCCTTCACCACAGCGTTTCTACCACTCAGTGACTGTAAAAAATACTTATAAACATTTTATTATTATTATTATTATTTACACCAAAAACCATCAGTGCAAGTCAAATCTTTCATGTTTCCTTGCTACTTTTCTTTGTCCCCCACCTCTGGGTTTTCCTTAATCTTCCCCTTTATTGCCTCCTCATTATTCCCTTTGTTTGCTTTAGGACTTCTTTTATCTTGTCAAGAAAAGGTTCTTTTTTTTTTTAAGAGAGGGGGATAGTGAGAGAGACAGAGAAAGAGAGAAACAACTTTATTTAGTTTTTCACATGGCCTTCGTTGCTCTAACAGTTGTGTACATGGTGCTGGGGTTTGAACCCGGGTCCTCGTGCTTGCCAGGCAAGCGCCGAAACTGCTGAGCCACCACTCCAGCCCCAAGAAAAGGTTCTTAAGGACATTAAGCAATCTTTGAGAAAGCAGGACCGATGATGGGTGGTTCTGGAAAAGCATTCCTGTTTCCTACCTGCCTGCGGAATAAAGTTTTCCTCCCATCTCAGCTGGCTGCCTGAGGGGACCATGGCAGGGCTGGGATGAGCTGACAGCCCTAGGTAGGGAAGGCTAGAAACTTCAGGTTACCTAAAATTTAAATGTTATTTAGATATTTGTGTACGTTAGGATTCTTCCAGCACGCTAATTATATATTCCATCTTGGTTAGGGTGTTTGGTTTCCAGGCACAGAACATACACAAATTCATCAGTGTTTTATACTCAATATATATGGCCTCTAAATATCCGGGGCTGTGGATAACATCTCTAATTATCTTCCTATGACTTTAGATTTTGAAACATGAAATAGAAGTTATTGGTACTTTTTATTGGATATAAAATATCATTAAGATAACACACATTTGAATCAACAGCAATTTTGGTGAGCACTCTGATTTTGTATCTGCAAGAATGTGCACTTTTCCTAGCAGAAGAGGAGAACTTAGAGAAGAAATGGACCTTTTATTGCAAGACATTGAAGAGATGTGGTAAGAGGCAGCAATGTTCATTTGGTTGATTAGTTTTTTTTTCTTTCCCTCTTGCTTTTTTAAGGTGACATTTGATTTATATTTGGCAGCACCCTAGAATGTAGTTTCATTTCAAAACTGAAAACCTTCAGTTCTTTTTTTTTTTTAAAGAGAGAGGGACAGTGAGAGAGACAGAGAAAGAGAGAAACAACTTTATTTAGTTTTCACATGGCCTTAGTTGCTCCAAAACTCATTTGTGTATGTGGTGCTGGGGTTTGAACCTGGGTCCTTGTGCTTGCCAGGCAAGCACCGAAACCGTGGAGCCACCGCTCCAGCCCCTCAGTTCTTGAGTGATTTGTGGACAGCTACTGCTTTTAGGATCCCTTTCCAGTGTGTGAGTTCCCAGGAGACAGCCTTGGACAGTCAGGTGACCGGTCCCTGTGTGCTCTGAGCAGGAAGAGGTGTCCATGGTGCCATTCTGCTAAGGCAGCGGTTCCTAGCTGCTTCTCCCCTCTGGGCTCCTGAAACAGGACAGGGTGTTCCACAGACTGCTGGCCAGGTGTCAGTTTGTAACTTGAAATTGTCCCTTTTTTCCCTCTATGTCAGCCTCTCTCAGGGCAAGCTGGAGATGTCATTTAAACAAGGTTTCTGGCTTTTTTCACCTGTTAAATGAGGGCAATGGTTTGACCCAGTGGATGGACCCTGGTTACAAGCGAGCCCCACCTGGGGAGATTTAACACAAACAGGGAACCAGATGTTTTTCAGGGCTTTGCTCAAGGAATATCAGTCCATGGTTCTTTCAGCCATGGAGGACATGTTTTTGGAGAAACAGGCTTCTTCCTCCTCCATTTCCCTGAAGGACATTCAGCGTATGTGTGCCTCATAGGCATGCTGTCTGAATACATTCTGTAACGTATTCCTTCCCCTTCCCCTCACCTCAAGCCAGTCATTCCTTATTAGAGTAATTGAGACCATCACTGTCTTTTATTAGTATTTTAAGCCTTTTTCCTTTGAAATATTTTTAGACTCCAAGCAGTTGCAAAAATAACACAGAGTTCCTATAAGCCTTTTGCCCAGCTTCCCCAATAGCAATTTCCAGAACTATCATCTCTGGCAATTATTTCACAGTATGATTAATCCCCTCTCTGCCCTCAATGGAGGTCCCATGCCCCCGACAATCAGTCTTGGAATCTGAAAGAACGTGACAGTGGACAGCAGCGTATCTGTGAGGGGAAAGTGAAACCCTGAGAAGAGAGCTCACTTCCTAGTTCTTAATCCTGAACTTGTTGTGTCTTTATGTGACACAGAGTGGCAGGAAGATTAAAATAATCCCCCAATGGGAAATCATGGTTTATCTATTTAAAGTAGCAGCAGTGAATAACTCGAGTGCATGTGTTTGTTGTTGTTCCTCCTTGCAGTGGAGATGGATGGATGAATTGATTTATTTCCCTGCCTATACACCTCTCAGCCATGCTAAGAAAATGAAACAGGTTGGGAAAGGTAATGAGGTGTGGTTGAAAGAGACATGGCTGACACGCTGGGAACTGAAAATTCAACCCTTGTTTTGTGGACTGTGTGAAATTGGAAGTCAATCTCTGGAAGTCTTCCTTGCTTGTAGAATGGAAGTGGGTGTGGCCAGTTGGGTTTCCAGGGAAGCTGGCTCTGAGAAAGCAGGTGGGGGCTGCTTGCTAAGAAGGAGCTTTGGGAGAAATGTTGAAGGAGGAGGGCTGAAGCAGGATCAGGCAGAGGGAGCAATTGAGGCCCCATGACAGTCTTGGCCAACCTCATGGAGATTTCTGGAGCTAGAGTACCCTTTAGAATGGTGTCAAGTAGGGGTAAAAGGGCCAGGCCTTTATCCCCTACATCTACCAGCGTGGTTGTCCCAGGATGGGTGGAGAGCCTGGCATGGCAGCTGTCTGCAGTGGAGATCATTTTTTCCCAATGACACTCTTAATTGCTGGACAATAAGGTCTTTATTTAAGGTCCTCTGGAAGGCCTATTACCATGTCCACTACCATGTGAAAGCATGCAGTGACTATTAATCAAAAGAATAATGGGATGTTAACAGTCACAGGGATATTAGAGGTCATATAGGGTAATCTTTCATTGAAACAAGAGGGTAAAGGAAGGATTCAGTGATGTGCACAAGGTCAAACAGCAAGGTCATGACCAACTGAGTCCTTATCCCTATCCCCTGTAGGATGGGACAGTTTATGTGCTATGCATCTGGAGACCTCATCCTCTCCACTGAAGTGGAAAGGATCAGGAAACCACAAGTTGTCTTGTGGGTGTCATGAGCTAGCCTCAGGCACAGTCACAGGGTTTGGAGTCCCTGTCAATCCTTTCTAACAATGCTTACCACAGTGCCTTCAACATTTCAAATAATTTCTTCTTTCAGGCTGCCAGTGAGCCTGTCCAGGGAAAATTTTCAAGGCAATCTTTCCTCTTTGGCGCCTGGTTGAAAGGAGGAAGAAGTTAAAAATGTGTTAGGATTAGGCTCAGTGTGATGGTTTCTTGGTGCCTTTGGCCATAGGGGGAATTCATCAATTCGTCATCCAAAGCTGGATTGACACAGCATACAGCCGAGCCAGAGAGGTCTGGAAACTGGCAGTTTCCTCTGGTTTTGCACAATTTATCTGCAAGGGTTGCTGGGGCCCACTTTACAGAGCCCTAGTGGCTGGATAATGAACTTCCCTTGTTGTGCGGAGAGTTGGCCTCTGTGCCCAGCAGCACTTGGTGGGGGATATGAGGAAAACCAAGGAAGCGTGCCAGAAATGGTGACATTTTGTAAGAATGTCTTATCTTGTTCCATTCACAGAAGAAAAGAAAACATTAGTGCCAGAGCCAAACCTATTTCTCTGGGTAATCCATCTCTGTTCAGTTGCTCCCTGCAAATCTCTCTTGCATTAGGACTCCTGTCTTTAGACTAATACACACAGCATATTTCTGGGAAATTTAATGAGACCTACATATCTTTTGTAATTCGTATTTCTGTGCCTTATCTCCACATAATGCGCTAATATGGAAATTAATTATGTGCTCATCAGATAGCAAAATAAATTGTCAAGGTATGATTTTCTTTTAGCATTGTTGAAAGTTCTCCCCATCTCTTTCTCCAGCAGCTGAACACTTAATATTATCCAAATGGGAAAATTAGCTTGCTGCAAATGCATAAGAATTGGTCTAGAGCTGAAGAAGTTCTTTCGCTTTTCAAGCCTGGATGGGGGCAGCTCCGCCTGCTTAGTTTCTCTTGCCACCAATTCTACCTCTGTTCCAGCAGCACACGCTCATCTAACTGACCTCCAGAAATGTCCTGAATGCATCACTTTCTCAAAGTTCTGTCACTTTGTGTGTGCTGGTCCTTTTGCCTGGGCCCCTTTGCTTTGCCTTCTCTCCCCGAGAGACATCCACTTCACCTTTTAAGGCTACTAAAATGTCATTTCCTCTGAAGATGTTGGGTTGGGGCTTATATTATCCTTCAAGAAAAGGGCAACAATAAAACCATGTCACTGAATGCCCCATTTCTGTTCCCAAAAATCCTAGCCAAGATAAGGGAACAAAGAGAGCAAGCCAGGGCTGGAATGTTCAGGTACACATAACTAGCTTTCTCTCATGCACACTGGGAACAAGGGCAAGCTCGTATTACCTGAAGAAAGCTACTTCTTTTTTTAATTGAGAAATTTATTTTTTTAAAAACCATACAAGTTTTTAACAAAATAATATAAAATGTATATATATTCTGGAGATTAGGTTTACCCCAATTACCCACCTTTATCCCTCCCTTCCCCTTCATGCAATATCTCTAAAAAAGTATTGTTGTATAACATTACACCTTATCTGGATTTAACACATGATACTAGACCACCTTTCTCAATGGCCAGGGTCTAGATCCAGCCTCCACAGATGAGTGGAGGCATTCGACCCTTGGTTC
>PVKS010042903.1:0-15179 GCA_004027875.1 Aplodontia rufa | reverse complement strand
GGTTATTCCAGCCACTGGGGAGGCTGAGGCAGGAGGATCACAGGTTCAAAGCCAACCTCAGCTACTTAGTGAGGCCCTGAGCAACTTAGGGAGACCCTGTCTCTAAACAAAACATGAAAAAGGGCTGGGGATGTGGTTCGGTGGTTGAGTTGCTGGGTTGAATCTGAAGTAGAAAAATTCAGACAATGACAAACGTTCACGAGGCGTGCAGAAACTGGAACACTTGTGCATTGCTGGGCAAAGGTAAAATGGGGCAACCACTCTGGAGAACTCTTGGGCAGTTCCTCAAAAAGTTAAACAGAGCTGCCACATGACTGGCACTTCCCTGTCAGGTATGCACGCAGAGAAATCAAACGCGCGCAAAGTCGTGTGCGTGAACGTTGGCCTCAGTAGGGTTTAGCACAGCAGAAAGACGGAGTCAACACAAGACTGTCACCTGATGAAGGCACAGGATGGCTAACTTGGGGTGTGTCCGGGAGGCCCTTACTGAGCGCCTGAGCAGAGAGTCCCAGGGACCAGGTGGGAAGGCCTGTCCTCAACATGGGTGGCACCATGCCATCTGCTGGGGCCCCGAAGGAGCAGAAACAGGGTGATTTGTCTCTTCCAAGAGTTGGGATAGACTTTTTCTGGTGCTTTGGACGTTGACATTCCAGGTTCTGTGTGTGGCCTTTGGACTCCAGAACTTACCCAGCAGCAGCTCCTGTGTTCTCTGGCCTTTTCCTTCAGACTTAAACCATCAACTTCCCAGGTTCTGAGAATCTGGGGCCTTTGGACTTGGACTGAGCTACACAGCCAAGATCTCAGGGCCTCCAACTGACAGAAGGCCTGTCCTAGGGCCTCCCAGCCTTGGTGATCACTTGGGCCAATCCCCTAATCAATCCCCTCTCCCATCTACATACATGTTCTACCTGTTCTGTCTCTTTGGGGGACCCTGGTACAAATGGGTCTATCCACACGATGAACTATTATTCAGCAATACAGAATTTTTGAGATGGGGTCTCACCATGAGACCACGCTGACCTCCAACTTTTGGGTCCAGTGACCCTCCTGCCTCAGCCAGTGGGAGTAGATGGGACCACAGGTGCGTGCCACTGCACCCGGCCATTATTCAGCAATAAAAAGGAACTGTGTGCTGATACACGGCTAGGACACGGTGAGCCTTGAGAACAGTATTCTAAACGCAAGAGGCCAAGCAAACTCTGCAATTCCATTTACAGGAAAAGGCAGCCGCAGACAAAACCACAGAGACAGAAAGTAGCACAGTGGGCTTGGAGGAGGGCAGCGGGTGTGGCTGCTGATGGGCACACAGCTTCTCTTTTGGGATGAGGAAAGAATCAGCATGATGCGCATGCGGCACAAATGGTGAACAGACCAAAGACCACAGGCATGCGAACCGTGTCTTGATGATGTAGGTAAAATCCACGCACCTATGCGTACGTGAATAGGTGTTGGTTGTTTTGTTTTCTTTCTTTCTTGTTTTTCTTTTTTAAGAGAGAGGGACAGTGAGAGAAAGAATCAATTTTATTTAGGTTTTCATGTGGCTTCCGTTGCTCCGACACTTCGTTGTGTACGTGGTGCTGGGGTTTGAACCCGTGTCCTCGCGCATGCCATGCAAGCGCCGCAACCTCCGAGCCACCGCTCCAGCCCTGTTGTTTTGTTTTCTTTCCTTTTCTAGCTTCTGTGGATAGGAAGCCCCACATGGCCAGGTGGTGGACCCGGTTTCCTGCTAAGTGGAACTGTTGTTTGGTTGCAGGGTAGAAATATTCTCCTGGCTTGGGATGACCCCGCTAAGCCAGCAGAATTTCAAGGTCCAGGAACAGGAAATGGCAGTTCTGCAGGATGCTGGGGTGTGGTCGCGTTTCCTGGCTGCTCTCTGACTGCAGCCCTAAGACAGAACCCAGCTGGGGTCACAGCTGAGTCTCCATGAGGTCTCACTGGCTGCCCCAGGGAGGAGGGGCACCTTAGACAATAGCTTTCTAAAGGTAACTCTGCCCTGGGAGAGCCCCTGCGTTGTGACAGCCACACAGTTGCTCTCTGGGGGGCTGGGGTGAGGGTGGGGAGCATCAGCTCTAGCTGCAGCCTGGGCCAGAGCCTCAGATACAATCCCTCTCTCTCCAGGCTGAAACGGAAAGGGGGATTTCATGCCACCAGCCTGGGAGGACACACAGGGATTGGTGACAATGACCTCGAATCTCCCTGCACAATCATATTCACAATAAAAGTGAGGGTGCCCCACGACGGGGTGAACAGACTTAACACTACTCAACTGAACACTGAGAAAGCCCAGAGTGGGGCTGGGGTGCCGCTCCGGGCTGGAGCGTTTGCCTCCTGTGCCAGGTCCCGTCTCCAGCACTGCAAAAAAAAAAAAGGTGGAGAGAGGGTGTATTTCAGGTTGCGCGTATTTTGCTACCAATAAATAATAACCGCAGTAACGAGACGGAAGTGTGAGGTGAGGTCATGGGAAACTGTAGCCGTCAGTGACTCAGCTCCGGCCCCACCAACAGACGTGTGTCGATGTGCACGCACTGATGCTTAAGACAGAAAACCCAGGCTAGAAAGTTCCCCAAATCCGGGAGAAATCGAAGGCCCTTTCCTTCCCCGCCTATAGCAAGCCCCTGTTTTAATAGCGGGATGGAGCTTTCTTATGTCAGTACCTTTCCTGGTCAAGAGAAACCCGTGACTGTGGGGGCGGGGCAGTGATGACGGTGACAGTGGCAATGGCGATGTCTTGGTCTGTTTGGGCTAAATACGTAGGTTGAGTCATTTATAAACAGCAGAAGGGCACTGCTCCCAGAGCTGGACACCCAAGGTCAAGACTCCAGCAGATTTGGTACCCCGCGAGGAGCCTTGCACCTGAGTCCTCACGTGACATGAAGGACAAATGAGCGGCCTCAGACCTCAGACCTCTCTCATAAGGGACGAATCCCACTCATGGGGGTGGTGGCTTCTTGACTTAGTCATCAGCATGGCGGATCATGTGTCAACATTCACATCTTAGGGGACACTCTCAAGGCACAGACCGTGCAGTCATCATGTAGGACAAGGACAATGAGGATGGCACTGGATGACAGCTGGAGCCCGCACTCTCAGCCAGGCAAACGTCCACATGTGCTTGATTCATCAGGGATTGAAATCCATGGCACTTAACCCCTGTGCCACATCCCTAGTACTTTTTATTTTTTATTTTGAGACAGGGTCTCACTAAGTCACTTAGGGCCTTGCTAAGTTGCTGAGGCTGGCTTTGAACTGCGATCCTCCTACCTTAGCCTCCTGAGCTGCTGGGATTACAGGCGTGCGCCACCATGGTTGTCCTGTTTACAAGGTCTTGAGGCATGGTCTAAGTGGATTCTCTTATGTGCAATGGTGACTTCTTCCATTTTGACCAGTCTGTCTGCTCTGGGGAGGTGTGCAGGGTGCAGGACCCCTATTCAAGAGTAGTTGTGGGGGACTGGAGGGGTGGCTCAGCGGTTGTAACACTTACCTGGCATGCTCAAGGACACGGGTTCAAACCCCAGCACCACATACGAAATGAAGTGTTGGAGCAACAAGGGCCACGTGAAAAACTAAATAGAATTGATTTTGTCTTTCTCTCACCCTCTCACTGTCCCTCTCTCTTTGGGGGGAAAAAGAGAGAGAGAGAGAGAGAGAGAGAGAGAGAAAGTAGTTGTCGGGCTGGCTGTGCCCCTAGAACCAGCCACCAACCTTCCCCACACTCAGACCTCTGCCTTGGCCAGTGCTGCCCTGTCCCCTTCCTCCTGAGTTTTTGCCTTCGGTTGAGCTTCTCCAGGGTTTGGCTCCAACCCTGACCTTAGCCTTGGTTCTGAGCCTCCCCTATGCAGGGAAGTCCCCAACTTCACAGCAAAGCTCAGAGAAGTCAAGTAAATCTAAACATTTCTTCACCAGGAAAAGCCATATCCCAGCCATGGCGACTGGAATAAACAAGACTTGTTTAAAAAAAAATCATTCATTAAAAAAAAAAATCCTAAATGACTCTGTATTTTAACAGAGGAGAAAAAAATCCCAGTATTTCACAAACTGGATGTTTGGCCATTGCAAAATCGTCATAAACTCTCTAACTTCCCCGAGAGAATGGAAGGAAAATTCATCCACAGAGGCGTCTTGTTTCCATTTGGGTTTTAAATGCAATCCAGTCCCAGGGTGATTTCAGAAGATCAGAAATGAAGAAGAGGGAAACCGTTTATATAAAGAAAGGAAAGAAAGAAAAAATCAACATGCAGTCCAGAGCCTAGAAGCTGCCGGATGCCCTCGGCCAAGCCCAGTTCCACCCCATCCTATAGCCACAGAATTTCAGGACTGGGAGAGAGTGTACAGCTGTAGAGAGACACTCTGTAAGTTACCACACAGTTTCAGTAAGAGGCCCGAATGTGGGCAGTCAGGGCTCCAAGACTGATCTGCTCTCCAAAGTCATCCAGACACCTCAGGGCCCTGCAAAACCTTCTCCACCCCTTAACACTCGGCTTTCATCCTCACGGTCCAAAGCTGCTGTTCCAGCTCCTGCCCTTGCACCCAGACTCGGCCAGCAGATCTGACCCAGAGATCGCTTCTGCTTTTATCCAACTGACTAGATCTTATTTCCCTTAGCTACAAAGGGATCTGGGCTCACAGCTGGGGAGGCTGAGGCAGAAGGATCTCAAGTTCAAGACCAGCCTTGAGAATTTAGCAAGGCCCTATCTCAAAAAAATAAAAAGGGTTGGGGGTGGAACTCAGGGATAGAATGCCTCTGGGTTCGATCCCCAGTGTTGAGAAAGATAAAATGAAACAGTTTCTAGCTGGGAAACACATTGTTGAGCCAAAAGTCTGTTTGGCTGTGCAAGATGGAGGGAAGGTTACTGGGGAGAAGCTAGCCATGTCTGCCACAGGGATTTCCTGTGGAAAATACAGGTCATTGTGTGTCACGAATTTGCAGAATCCACTGTGGTAAAACATGAAGACTGTTATTCTTGGAACTCACTACCTTGGGCACAGTTCCACTTTGTTGTTATCGCTAAAATCACATATCAAGACAAGAAGGTTGGGCTGGAGCGGTGGCTCAGCGGTTTCGGCGCTTGCCTGTCAAGCACGAGGACCCGGGTTCAAACCCCAGCACCATGTACACAACTGAGTGTTGGAGCAATGAAGGCCATGTGAAAAACTAAATAAAGTTGTTTCTCTCTTTCTCTGTCTCTCTCACTGTCCCTCTCTCTTAAAAAAAAAAAAAAAGACAAGAAGGTGTGAAGCCAGACTGCTCCGGTTAGTCTCTGGGCCACCCTCCCAACAGCTGTGTGGCCATGGGCAAGCTGCCTACTTGCTTGTGCCTGAATTTCCTCATCTCTAAAATGACAATAACCATTGTTCCTGGCTTGTACGATTGTCGTGAGCTAGCTGGGCACACATTTCTATTCTTCCTCTGTTCCCTGGATCACCAGGTCCATATCGGGTTTCAGTTTCCTCATGGGTGTAATCATGGATATGCTAACTCATCTCCAAAGGTGTCTCCAAACAGCCCCTCTCCTCTCTGCACGCAGAGAGGTGGGTCTTTGGGGACACGCCTTCGGGGTAGAGTTTTTCTACCCGCTTTCTGATTGCAACGGAATTCCCACCACCGCACTCTTCCTCCTGGACATCCTGCCTCACCTGGAGCTCCGAGGAACGGAGCCTGCTGTCTGCACACTGAGACCTCTGAAACCATGAGCCCCAAATACACTTTTCCTCTTCTAAAACTGTTCCTGTCAGGGGCTGGAGCAGTGGCTCAGCGGTATGGCACTTGCCCAGCATGTGCAAGCACGTGAGTTCAAACTCCAGCACCACGTACACAATGAAGTCTTTTTTTTTTTTTTTTAAGAGAGAGGGACAGGAGAGAGACAGAGAAAGAGAGAAACAACTTTATTTAGTTTTCACATGGCCTTCGTTGCTCCAACACTCAGTTGTGTACATGGTGCTGGGGTTTGAACCCTGGTCCTCGTGCTTGCCAGGCAAACGCTCCAACCCCCACAATGAAGTCTTGAGCAACAAAAGCCACATGAAAAACTAAATAAAAATTGTTTCTCTCACTGTCCCTCTCTCTTTAAAAACATAAAATAAAACTGTTCCTGTCAAGTCTTAGTCACAGCAGCAAAAAGCTGACTAAAACAGGTGGTTTCAAACTGCTAAATTTGGGGGTACTTTTTTACGCGGAAATAGGTGATCAGAAGACCATTCGGCATGTAGAAGACACAGGATGCCCTAGAAACAAAGAAATATGTGGCATTGGCTTGGGGTCCAGGCATCAGGAAGAACCTTGAAGAAAAGGACAATTTAAGCTTAAAGAAATTGCTGTTTCTTTAAGTGAGGAAATCGCTATTGGATACAGAAGAAAGCAGGAGTCGGATTACAGCCAGGTTGGATAAACAAGAACACTGTTCCAAGCCTCTGTTGGCCTCCTTGGTGAGGGAGGGATTCAGCCCTAGGCTAAGTGCTGCACACAGGACACCTGACCCTGGACAGGAGCCCCACAGCAGTTCATGAGTCACATGTACTCACAGCTGCAGGGAGCAGGATTGCCACGCAGGGCCACCCGAGACGTGTGCTGCCAGCAAGAGTGACCTGCAAGGGAGGTGGCCTTGTAGCATCCAGAGGAAGAGCTGCCCTGGCTCCCAGGTGGCTGCTTTTATGTATAATTCCACAGCAGAGCATGGGGGTGCAGGCATGTAATCCCAGCCACTGAGGCGGAAGGATCGCCAAGTTGGAGGCTATCTCAAAATGAAAACACTAGTAATAAAAAGAAATAAAGTATCCGGAAGGATGTGCGTGGACTGTGCGCACACAGGAGGCTGCTTTTGTGTGAGGCGCTGGGACGTCCCCATCTGAGGGGGTGCTAGGACCATTGCCCTGAGAACCAAGAGAAACCCTTCTTTCCAGGGGAAGTTAATTTTCTTTTTGCTGGCACCACGATGACAGTCACAGTGCTGCTTTTTAGAGAGAACAGTCTATGAAGTGACAGGGGAGGCAGAGGGCTGGTGGCTGATGGGATTGGTGCAGGCTAGGGCAAGAGTCCCTCCCTCACGCTCACCCCTAAAATGTCACAAATATTCTCATTTTAGAGGTGAAGTGAATGAGGCTCAGAGAGATCGTCACACAGCCAAGATTTGAACTCCTGCATAAAACTTATGCTCTATCAACCACAGCTGGGCGCTCCAAGCTTTCTCCCAAAGTCCCTCCCCAGTGACTACCCAGGAGACCCACAAAAGTCCCAGGTATCAGGTGGAGATGAAAATGCAGGCGTCATGGCACCCTACCAGGTAAACACTAGCAACACTCACCTGCTTCAATACACAGGGGGAGGCTCCTGGGCCCTCATCTGACCCGGGTGCATCAGGGCAGCTGGGGTGGACTACCCTTCCACAAGGCACCTTTGTGGCATCATCCAGTCAGTCTTTATTTATTTATTCTTATTTATTAGAGAGAGGGACAGAGACAGAATCAATTTTATTGAGTTTTTCATGTGGCTTTCATTGTTCTGACACTTAGTTGTTTACGTGGTGCTGAGGTTTGAACCTGCGTCCTTGTGCGTGCCAGGCAGGCGCCTTAGCTGCTGAGCCACCGCTCGAGCTCCCAGTCTCTTCTTATTGAGGGCTGCCATGCACCAGCCCAGGCAGAGAGAGGCAGCTGTAGAACCAGACCACAAAGGTCTGAATCAGTTCAGCTCTGTGGCCATGAGCACAGGGGTCACTGGCCTTGGTTTCCTCTTCTGTGGAATGGGAGTTACCACCTTCTACCTCCCAGAGTGGACAGGAGAGTGGATGAGTTGAGGCCTGCACATGGTGCCAGGCACACAGGAAGCACTTGAATTCTCTATTACTATTCCCTGATGAATGCATGGATGGACTCAATTGCAAAATTGTAAAGTAGGAGGGAAAGTTTGTGATTAAGCCCATCCTTCCCATGTGGAAATGGACTCATTAAGAAGGTTGTTGGGGGCGTTGGTTAGCTCAGTGGCAGAGCACTTGCCTAGCATGGCAAGGCCCCAAGTTCGTTCCTAAAAAAAAAAGTTTGCTGGGGGGAAGCTGGAGTGGTGGCTCAGCCATATGGCGCTTGCCTGGCATGCAGAAGGATGCAGGTTTGAACCCTAGCACCACATACACAATGAAGTTTCAGAGCAACAAAAGCCACATGAAAAACTAAATAAAATTTATTCTCTCTTTTAAAAAAATAAAAAGCTTGGTGGGGACACAAATGGTACAATCATTGCCATTTTACAGAAAAGCCAACTGAGATTCAGGGAGTTAAGTAACCAGCTCAAAGTCAATGTCACCAGTGTCAATGCAAAGCCTTCTGGGCTAAGGCCTAATTCCACCTTCAGTAACAGCTTCCACTTGGGAATTCTGCACTCCATAGGTGTTACATCGGAGCAGGCAGGTAGCTCCGGTGACAGAGAAGGCCCTGGCTGCTGTGCAGGACAGCTGCATGAGACCACCCAGTTGTGGGGCAGCTGGTGATCTGCCTGGGTCTCACCGCTCTGGTCTCCCTAGCCCAGGCTCTGCGGGAGTCCCCGGGGAAGCGGCGAAGCGTGGACCCCGCCGTTTGTGCTCAGGAACGCCCCTTCTTCCACCCCCACCCCTCTGCTCCGGGACGGACGGACTCTCAGCTGGCTTTGAGCGGCCTGGCATTGTGCCTGAAACGGCAGCTCCTCAGCTCCCCCCGGAGTGAGGAGCTAAGCAGCCAGAACTTTCTCATAAAACAGAAAGTTACCCCGAGGGGAAATAGCCGAAGCTCTGGGAGGGTCCGGTAGAAAGCAGAAGGGAAGGGGCGGGCGTTGGTCTTGTTTTTAATACAAGAAAGAACAGTCTGTTTTGAAGGGGGTGAGGCGGAAAGGATTTAGAAATGTCCAGGGTGTGCCACCTTCTTTGTGCCAGGTCCTGTTTTGGGGCACTGACTCCCATGACGTCATCTACCCCAGCAGGTGGGGACTAATGTTACCGCGGTGGTTCCCGCACCGTCCGCATCCCCTGCCCTGCTTACGCCTGCTCTGGTTGGCCTTCTCCATGCTCCATCCACCAGCGCAAAGGAGATAAACCCGGGAAAGCGACGATTGGCGAGGGACCACTTGTCCTCCCCACCTCCCCTTCTCCCGGGCCTGCCCGCAGCCTTCCGGACGTCCACGTCCCCAGCGGGGCGCTGTTCTCCCGGGTTCCCAGGGCCCAGGCCGAGGGCGCAGCACCCCGCACGTGGCTCTCCTCCCCACTGAGGGGACATCTGGGGACGCGGAGCCGGCGGCGGGGAGGCTGAGTCCCTCCCCCAGACACGCCCCTCCAGAGGGAGCCCAGGGCGGGCACATCCTGGGCGCGGAACGTGTAGAGGGAGCGGAATGTGGGGCTCAGAGCTGGAACCAGGGAGCGGCAGCAGCGCCAGCCCAGCCCAAGGCTGCAGGTCGCTGGTGGGAGAGGAGACTTTGGATGGAGCGACAGCAGGACCCGCCCTGGGCGCTGGGAACCCTCTTCTGGCTCAGGGGCGCCCTCTGGAGGGCAGAGCCTTTCATCAGTGCTGCGTACACCTCCAAATGAGCTCAGAGTCGTCTCTGCTCTGCCCCCTTCACCCTCTCCAGAGCCATCACGGTCTGGGAAGACCCGACTGAGGGTCTATGAAGACTGTGCACCTGCACCCCAAGTACCAGGGACCAAGGGAGAGGGCGGGAGGGCCGTCCGAATCCTCTGTGGCCGGTGGCTCTGCACCCCAGACTCCTCCTCCTCTCTCCGCGGTGGATGGACTGGCGCGCACATGCACTGCAGGTGCACACACGGAACACGGGGTCCAGTACACACACGCAAACCTGGACGCACATGCACGCGCACATAGAACTCACACACTTGCGGGCACCCGCACACCCAGCCACACACACTGCTGTTTCTCGGATGGGGTGGGGAGGCTCAGTGTTGCTCTTCACCTGATTCATTACCAGAGCTAGGTATGCCCAGCTCTGCATGTCCCCAGATCAGCAGCAGTGGTTCCTCATAGGTAGTATCCCTGGCTCCCTGGAATCCCAGGTGGCGCTCACCTTCCAGACCAGGTTCAGGTCCGCCAAGGCACACATCACCCTCCGGGGGCCCAGGCCCTGTGTGGCAGAGATGGGGTAGACCAGCACTATGTGAGAACAGGTGACAGTGGGCTATGCCTCCACACCACACCCAGAGTCGCTCAAATGGTGAAGTGACAGGCTTGGGTGAGCTGTCCCTGACCTGTTTCTGTGCTCTGGACCTGTCCGTGGAAGTCTCTTCTGCACTGGACAGACCAATTTTCTACTCATAGGGGTAGCAGTAGAGCTTCCTGTGTAACAAGGACAAAGCAGCAGCAGAAGAATGCCAGGAGAGTTGGACCAGGAGGGCTGCTTCACCAAACCCCATACACACTTCTCTTGGCCTCAGTTTCTTGTCTTTGGAGACAGCAAGGTTTATTCTGTTCACATGGGAATTTCAGTGTCTGCTTCTAAGACACAGCATGAAGTTCTGAGCTATTCATTATTATCTTTTGCTGTTTTTCAAGTACCAAACTTAAATAGTCAACATGCCGATGTGGTGCACTAACTCCTTCACATTTAGCTTGTGGCAGCAAGGGGAAAGTCAGCCCATCTCTAGGTGCTAGGGTTCAAATCCAGGTCTTCCCCTGAGGCCAGGCAAGTGCTCTACTGCTGAGCCATGGCTCCAGTTCTGTTTTGTTTTGAGAGAGAGAGAGAAGGACCATCAACTTTATTTAGTTTCATCTGGCCTTTGTTTCTTCAACATTTAGTTGCATGTGTGGTGCTGGGGTTTGAACCCAGGTCCTCCTTGCGCACGCCAGGCAATCACTCCAACTGCTGAGCCACCACCCTGGACCCTCCTGGGGTTTTTGTTTTTGTTTTGTTTTTCGTTTTTTAAAGAGAGAGGGACAGTGAGAAAGAGAAAGACAGAATTGATTTTTATTTAGTTTTTCATGTGATTCTTGTTGCTCTGACACTTGGTTGTGTACATGGTGCTGGGGTTTGAATCTGTGTCTTCCCACATGCCAGGCAAGTGCTGTAACCACTGAGCAACCACTCCAGCTCCTCCTGTTTGTTTTTTAAATAATACCTTTTTTTTTTTTTTACAACTGTAGTACTGGGGGTTGAACCCAGGGTTTCATACTGTTGTGCCCAGTTTACGAATCCCCCAAACACCACCAGGGAGCCATCTCCGATGCAAAAGCAAGAGGGCCTTTGTTGCAAGCTGGAGCTTGGGCTCACAGCGTTTACTGACAGCAGGTACTGGCTGAGAGCCCCGAGTCTCTATTTAGCGGGATTTTTATGAGCCCCACAGCAGAGCGGGAAATTTGAACAAAGCAAAGTACACAATTGGCTGATCTTTCAACACACATGGTTTGGCATGTTCCCATTGGCTTAGGGTACCCAGGTCTTAACTTATGGACACAGATGGTTTGGAATGTTAGGCGTTGGCTTGTCAGCTCCCGATCAGTTATTTGCCAAAGGCCAGTCCTAATCTTGACTTGAGGTAAACTCTTTGTTCTAGTGGCCTTCCTGGACTCAGCTATCTGAGCTCCAGGAAATAGAATCCTAGGCCTGAAATCTTTCTTGCCCTAAATGCAGCCTGTCATGGCCACAGTTCGAATCTCTTTACAATACATGCTAGGCAAATTCTCTACCACTGAATGACATCCCAGCCTTTTTTAAATTTTTATTTTTTAAGACACGGTCTGGCTAAGTTGCCCAGGCTGGCTTTGAACTTTTGATCTTCCTTTCTCAGCCACCTGGTAGTTAGGATTACAGGCGTGTGTCTCATTTCTTTTTAGTGTTGAATAACATGTTATTATACAAATGGCCATTTTGTCATCCATTCACCTACCGAAGGACACCCCAGGTTGCTTTCAGTTTGGGGCGATTGTACTAATAAAACTGTGGGGGTTTGTGCAGACAGGTGTTTTCAAATCAGTTGGGTAAATCTCTTGGGGCAGGATCACTGGATCATTTGGTGCAATTATGTTTCACTTTGTAAGAAGCCGCCACAGTGTGTCCTCCAAGGCAGCTGGACTGTTTCTTCCCACCAGCTTGGCTGCTCAGTTCCCTAAGGTGTTGAGGATGACGATGATGATGATGGTACCTCCCGCGTGACACGTTTTAGCAGCTAATGTGGATCAGTCCTCATCATTTCAGGAATGCCTCAGCTATTCTTATGCTTCTAGATGAATCTTTTAGTTTTGAAAATATACCTTTGAAATTTTATGAAATGCATAATTCAGAAAAAATTTAATTTTATGATCTAGTGTTTCTCATGTAAGAATGAAAGCTTTTTTTTTTAATTGAAGTCTTCCTTTATGCCCCTTTTTCTTCACATAGAATTCACACATCTAGGGCAGGTATGTAGCACTCACCTAGCGTGCATGACCTGGGTTTCATCCCCAGCACTGCAAGGAAAAGAAAAAAGAATTTATGTGATCCTTGCTAATTTCCTGACATTTTATTTTTTTTAAATAAAATGCTCTTATGGAGTTGGGTGTGGTGGCTCAAGCCTGTAAGCCCAGCCTCCTTTGAGAGTTGAAAGCCAGCCTCAGCAACTTAGCAAGGCCCTAAGCAACTTAGTGAGACCCTGTGCCAAAAACTAAAAAAAGAGCTGGGGTTGTGGCTGAGTGGTAAGGCACCCCTGGTTCCATTCCTAATACCAAAAAAAAAAAAAAATCGCTTCCATGAGTGAGAACTTTTCTTAAGGAAAATACTCTTTTTTTTAAAGAGACAGGGACAGCTGATCATGGAGGTACATGCCTGTAATCCCAGCAACTTGGGAGGCCAAGGCAGGAGGATTGCAAGTTCAAAGCCAGCCTAACAGGCCCTAAGCAACTTAGCAAGACTCCATCTCAAAATAAAATATGTAAAAAAATAGAAAAATATAAAATATAAATAAATATAAAAATATATAAAAACATATTTTTTTAAAAAAGGGACTGGGGATACGGCTCAGTGGTTAAGTGCCCCTAGGTTCAATCCCTAGTGCCAAAAAAAAAAAAGAGAGAGAGAGAGAGAGAGAGTTGGGGGGGAACTGAGAGAGACAGAGAAAGAGAAAGAGAAGCAATTTTTATTTGTTTTGTTGCTCCGAGACTTCACTGTATATGTGGTGCTGGGGCTCAAACCTGCATCCTCACGCATGCCAGGCAAGCACTGTAACTGCCAAGCCACCGCTTCAGCCCCAGAAACATATTCTTGTTTTTTTTTTTTTTTAATGCCTTAGTCCTGCAGTCAAAGGGAATACCTCTCGCGCTTCACCATGGAGTGTGGCGCTGGATTCTCATGTCGGATGTGTCTCTCTCAATTTCTGTCTGTATCTACATCGATATTGCAGTTCTGGGGACCGAAGCCAGGGCTGCTCCATCTCTGAGCCACATCCTTGTCCCTTTTTTTTTTTTTTTTTTTTTAAGAGAGGGACAGTGAGAGAGACAGAGAGAAACAACTTTAGTTTTTCACATGGCCTCCATTGCTCCAACACTTAGTTGTGTAAGTGGTGCTGGGGTTTGAAACCGGGTCCTCGCGCATGCCAGGCAAGCGCCGAAACCGCTGAGCCACCGCTCCAGCCCCCTCCTTGTCCTTTTTATTCTTTATTTTGACACAGGTTCTCACTAAGTAGCTCTGGCTTCAAATTTGTGATTCTCCTGCCTCCGCCTCTTCATGTACCACTGTGCCTGGCTCAGGTTTATATTTTCCTCACATTAAAACATAAAATTTTCCAGGTGCGGTGGCACATGCCTGTGATCCCAGAGACATTTGAAGCTGAGGCAGGAGGATCGCAGGTTCAAAGGCAGCCTCAGCAAATTAGCAAGCCCTAAATAACTCAGTGAGACCCTGACTCAAAATAAAGGTAAAATGGGCTGGAAATGTGACTCAGTGGTAAAGTGCCTTTGGGTTCAATCCGCAGTACCAAAAATAAATAAGTAAATAATAATAATAAAAACATAAAATTTGTTTCCATTTTATATTTTAGTACTTTCTTTTTTCAGTGCTGGGAATGAAACCCAGGACCTTGTGCATGCTACACAAGCACTCTATAACCGACCAACTCCAACTTTATTCTTAATTTAATGAAGTTTTTAAAAATTAGGAATGGTTGTTATATTTTATTAAATATTTCAAATACTTCCTTATCATCCATCAAAATAATCATTTGGTGTTTCTCCTATAATCAAGAGATTTGGACAAAATATGAATCTTTCTGGTTCAGCAAATGAGGTTTAGAGAGGTCCAGTGACAGAATCACACAGTATGCAGGTGGCAAATTTTGTCCCCTTTGAGTCCAAGCTTTTTTTCCCAAGTGCTGCAGATTGAATCCAGGGCCTCACATGTACTAGGTAAGCACTCTGCCACTGAGCTATATCCCCAACCTTTTTTTTTTTAAAGAGAGAAGGACAGTGAGAGAAAGAAAGAGAGTCAGAAAGAATTAGTTTTTCTTTTTAGTTTTTCACATGACTTTTGTTGCTCTGACACTTAGGTTTTTTTGGTAAGTGGGTGCTGGGGTTTGAACTTATGTACTTGCGCATGCTGTGCAAGTGCCCTAACGGCCGAGCCACCGCTCCAGCCCCTCCCCAACTCACTTTTAAAGTTTATTTTGAGACAGGATCTCAATAAATTATTGAGGCCAACCTCAGCGTTTATCTGGGAACAGCAGGGGCCTGCAACCTGGGATGCCTGCTGTGGAACCCCCTCCTCAACCCACCTGGGTCCCAGCCACCCTCACCAGCAGTTGCCCTTCTGCACATCCATCCTCCCTAGGGCCCTGGACCCCCATCACACACCCACACTGGGATGTCACACCCTGGGACCCTGTGCCTTGGGACTGATTGATCAGGAAGGGAAAAGGAAGGGCTCTGGCTGGATCTAGGAACCCAGCGGATGCAAGTGCTGATTAACAAATGCATGAAGTGTTATCGGCTCTGCGTGTGTGGGGGGATCTTCACAAGAGAGCAAAGTCCAGAGAAATGATGAAAATCATAACCGTACATTTTGGACAAAGAACAATCAAGTTGTGAAGGAACGAAGACAGATGAATATCGAGACTTGGCTAGTACACTGTAGGTGCGGTACCATGATGTATGTGATGGGGTGGGGTGTAGAAGCTTCTGGAAAACGGGGTTGCTGCAGAACTGCTGCTGCTGCTTCTTTTGAAAGAGACACAGAGAGTTGATTTTGTTTATTT
>PVKS010042902.1:0-15165 GCA_004027875.1 Aplodontia rufa | reverse complement strand
ATCCCACTCCTGGGAATTTTCCCAAAAGATTTAGAATCAGCATATTATAGTGATGTGGCTTCATCAATGTTTATAGCAGCTCAATTTACTATAGCTAGATTATGGAACCAACCCAGATGCCCCTCACTTGATGAGTGGATACAAAAGCTTTGGTTCATATATACTATGGAATACTACTCGGCCATCAGAGAAGATGGTATTATAGCTTTCGAAGTCAAATGGATGGAGATGGACAGAATTATGCTTAGTGAAGTCTCCCAAGCTCAGAGAATTAAGGGCCGAATGGTTTCTCTCATCTGTTGATACTAGAATTTATGTTGAAGCAGTAGGACAGACGCCTGACCTAACAAAGCCTCAAATTGAATGACTTTCAGTGCAACAGGGGCGAAAGCTCCCTAGGTAACTTGGAGGTGGAGGGAAGGGGATGGGGAGGGGAGAGGGTATATGAAGAACTCATAGGAGTCTGGTGATGGGGAAGATGGGGGAACCATCCCAGAAGCCGATGTTATTCCTACACTAGATACCCATTTAACACTTGAGTTCTTCTGGGGGAAACTGCAATAGATGAAACCCATAGTAGCTTATCTATGTGTTAGCATTACCCCTGGTTAACAAAGTTTATACACATTGATTGCTACAGTTTTGACAATGTTTCCCCCTCATCTGTATCCTGTATCGCACTATACTTCTAATAAATTGGAAAAAAAATTCTTTTTTACATGTTCTTTTTTCTGTTACCTTTGCCCAACAGATCAATTTTCAGTTGTCTGCCCAAGTATCTGGAATACTAGGAGCAACATCATCAGAGTTTTTTGTAGGGTGGTGTACAGTTAGGTTTCCCAGTAGGAAGAGTTATACTCCTGCAGTTCAGGCTTACTTCAAATGCTTTTGTGATAGTGACTGTGTCCTACAATTATAATTCATTAATTTAAAAAATTCTCATCACTATTAGTCTCTAGAAAGCTATATCCCCCTTGCAGTTTCACCAAGGATTTCCAGATATCTATTAAAAGAACATCCCTCCCTTGAAATTTTGTGAGTTGAGCCATCAAAGCGAACAGGAAACCTTAGAGACTAAAATATTGATTGCAGTTATATCATTAGGAAGCAGATACTTTTTTCTGATTCATCTGGAATGAAAACAGTAATATATTTAATAGTCAATGAAACTTTGCTGGGGAAAATGGAAAGGTGGCAATTTATCGTTCATTGACACCAGTCCTAGTCAAATTATTAGTGTTTGTGGTCAATTGGTTACATAATTGGTGAAGTTCGGGGTAAAATGAAATAATGAAACTCTCATTTAAAAAATGTTAAGAATTTTTAGATAGTAAAAATAATAGCATAGCATTAAAATGAGTGCAGGGCCCTAGTAAGTGCCAGACATTGGGAGACCATGTAGGCTACATCTCTTTAATGCTGACATTGGGTAGTGGTTTGATAGGACCAATGGTGGGCAAAGGTTTCTGTGATCATCAGTTGATTGCATTTGATCATTATGGCAAAAAGATTGATTACAAATACCATGGGGCAGAAGGTCTGTCTTTGTGGTGGAGAACTGACAAAAAAGAAAAATCACCAATTATTCAATCAATCAGTAATGTAAGGACCCTTATTTCTCAATTACAGATATGAATGAAAAGTATAAATCTTCCAAGACTGTCTTCAAATAAAGTTATATCTCATAACTTCAAAAAACAGTGCCAAGGACAAGGCTTCAAGTCAAACTGTAAAGGCTAAGGGTTACAAAGCCAGTTAAATACTTACAAGTTTTTTAGTTCTAGGGGAAGACACTAGTTGGCAACAAAAGTAAGGTTTCTAGTCTTGGTTTAGGGTCAGCTAAAATTGAGAACCAAAGACTAAATATTATTCTCTTCTACTTCCAATGAAGGTTTATTACTAGAGATACTTCCTACTACTACTCATTGCCCATGGGGTTAGGCTGAAGACCAAAATGCAAGGCATGTATAGGACATAGCTTATCTTGCCAAAATATATCTTAAGACCTTGAAGCCACTGATAACATTTAATCAAATAAATATAAAGTTAAATTGGGCCCAATTAATCAAAATAGTAAGTTTATTTTTAAGTTTACTTATCTATTTGCTTTGCAGTTCTGTGGATTGAACTTGGGGCCTTACACATGCTTGGCAAGCACTCTATTACTGAGTTAAATCCCAAGACTAAATCAGTAAGTTGAATCTTGGATTTGGCATTCAAAATTTGACTCATTTTTGGAGAGTGGATTCAAGAGTTAATTCTTCATATATTAAAGTCTGAAATTAAAAAAAACCCAAAATCCAATAAAGCTTTGAAACAATAAGTTCATGTGACTGTTTATAGAATAACTAGGCAATGAGAAACTGGAAAGACAAAGATTTTCTAAGATTATTAAATACCAGTTCTAAATAGATGCTATAACCTACCACTCAGAGTGGGACTGACTGAGGTTTCATGATGAATTGTCCAATGACCCATCTTGATTTTAGAGTTTGGGTTTCTGATTGTTTAGCTAAAAGAGACAAATAGAACAAGTAACAAAGGCCCTAAAATTGGTCCTTGATCATTCCTAAGAAAGATCAGACAGAAGCCATCAGAATATTCTCCATTTTATCTCTAATTTCCACCAAATTATAAGACAAAATAAAAAATAAATTGGATTCCATATTCAACAGGAAAATATAGATTATGAAAGCATCAAGATTTGTTTGTTTTCTTATTTGTCCAGTTAAAAAAAAGTTTGGACAATAGTCAAGAGTAAATATACCATAAACTTGACAAAATGATGCCACCCTTCACTGAAGAATGATATATCTTTACTGAAATCACTAGCACATTCTCTTGCAGCTGATGTAAAACTTCTTATCTGGGAAATGCTCTTAATGAGAAACACTTGGAAAGTTCTTTTTCACTGGGAAAGGAGGGTCCTTTTCCATCCTTCAAATCTAAAGTCAAGTCTCCTGCTCTATGCAGTCTGAAGAAATTTAAGTTACCTACAGAAATTATTGCTATATGAAGAATCAAGTACCCTTGATATCTTAATTAAACATATGAATGCTGGTGAATTTGGAATAAGTTCCATAAAACTTTGGATGGAAGCATTAGTATCAAATTTTCTAGGAGTTCAGTGATGTCTCAATATATATCTTATAACTAAAAGCCAAAATATTCCACTTCACCCCCCATCACAAAATAAGACTTGGGGAAGTTTTAAATTTTGGATGTAGTATAATCCATATGTGGATGGAGTTTTTTGTCTTAGCTAGTACATAATTCATGAGAGTGCCAATATTAAATAAGGATTGGGGAAAAATGCTCTGCAGTTAGCTAAGGCCATTATGCAAGGTGTTCTGTCCTTGCACCTAGCAGACACAATGGTACCTGAAGAATCCATGGCATATATGATGCTATATGAACACTAAAGACTTGCTGGGAAAGTGATGGTACATCATTGATGAATCAAAGCTATGTCCTTTTCTGCTAAAAGCTATTTCTAAGAAGTTGTTCAGGACTTATAACCACATTTCAATCTAATCAATGACCTAGAGTATGCTGTTGCTTGTCCTACCCATTACAAAGTAGGTGATATGCAACCTTTTAAATCATTAAGTTGGGCTTATGCTACTGGACAGAATGAGCAATGTATGTGACAACAGGCTCAAGGAGGTCAAAAGACCTGATGAAAATGCATAAGCAGGTGTCTCATAGTGCCAAGGTATTTAGTTCTGATGTTTTGCCTTGTCCTTCTGAATCAAAAGTTACAGCCTCTTTCTTATAAAAGAGAAGAAATAAAGAAAGAGTAAGTCATGGAATTGCAGATGCTTCTGCATTAGTATACTGAAAGTGAAAATTCCTGAAACAAAGAGGAAAAGACCATGTGAAGACAGATGCATCAATGGGCTATGGAATCCCTGCAGCCACTGCACACTGGAAGAGGAATAGTAGGGTCCTCCTTAATGGGACCCCTAGAAGCAGTGTGCACCTGCTAATACCTTGATTTTCAACTATGGCCATCCACAACTTAAGAGAATAAGTTTTAAGTTAGTAGGTTAGTTGGATATGAGGACTCTTGAAGGATTAAGTTAATTAATTCAATCTGTTCCATGTAGCAGGACTCAGCCCCACTCCCAAGTAAATGGAGAAACCTCAAAACATTTTTGATTTTAAAGAAGGGCTATAGAACATTAAACATGGCCTGCTGTCATATACTCAGAATCTGCTTTGCATGATGGTGTTTTGAGTCATCATATATGCAATGAACAGACTCAAAGAGGCTCTTGTCAGCTTGTGATCACATTTTTTTAATCTTCTTCCTTTGAATATAGGTTCCTACCTATATTCAACTTGGCTTGTTTTAAACAAAAATACTGTGACAAAATTGATGATATGCATTTCTCTGCTTATGTTTTCTTATGCAGGACTAGTGTTGGTAGCAGACTCCATCTAGAGATTTTCCCTTTATTACTTGAAAAAAATAAGTATCATTGTTAGGAAATTCACATAGTACATGGCTGAGGACAGCCTCTAGACCCTGGGAAAGAACTTAACAGCTACTCAACAAGAAACAAGGGCAGTTCTGCAACCAGGGAAATGAACTTTGCTATCAATCTGAGAGAGTCTGAAAGTGGACTATTCCTAGTGTAGGCTTCAGATGAGAATTCAGTTAAGGTAATGTCTTCCCTGTAGCACTGGGAGATTCTTAGCAGAGACTCAGATAAACTAATCCTACACTTTGACTAAGAAACTATGATGCAATACACATTTCCTGGTCTAAAATGTTACCATTGTAGGTGTTTATTAAGCAACAATAAATGGCATGTCATGAAAAAAGGGAATTTTCAAATGTGTTAATCATATTGAATTAGTGTCAATTTTTAGGAAATGAATCCAATACAGTTCCAAGATCTCTTTGTTTCAAATTCTGGCCCAGTAATGTAAATAAAAGAGACTAGTGATACACCTGGTGGCTGTACAAGAGAGAGACATTGTAGAATGTGTAACTTAACTTGTTCTCTACTTTCTTCTTACTTAATATCTGAAAATTTTCAGATGTATTTTCATAGTATCCCTTGCTTTTGGAATGAAAAAGCTGCAAATGATAACTACTTTGTTAAAAGCATCAGAAGTACACCATGTACCATCGACAGGAGGGAGTGATAACCCCTTCTATCAATCAATCTCATTCCTCTTAATAGCTGATATATTTCTTTTCTAGACTAATTTGTTTGTTGGATGGTGAGCAAATTATAAGCAGCACACATTGGAATGCTTATTCTATCAAAAAGAAGTCAGCTGCTTTCTACAACAGTGGTTCATGCCAGCTGGCGTAAGAATGACATTGGCTCCAGCTGTGTTTTGAAGCCACACATTCCGTATTTTACAATCTGATCAGATGCACCAGTACAGAACAAAATTGGTCCAAAAAATACAAGAGACGATGAAATGAACAGAAGAAGAAAGATAATGCTAAGCATTAAAATAAATTCCAGTTGTGACTCAACTTCATCGATCACATTATAGACTTATTCGTAGATAATGGAGTGAAAGCATTATTACAGTTTCTATCAAACCTTTTATATTTAGATGTCTACATATGTAGATATTTACACACACAAATAAATTTTGCAACTTGAAAAACAATGAACAGATGCCCTCTTTAGATTTTAATTTCATTTGTCTCATTTGAATTTTAGCAATATTTTCTTATATTTCATCCAAATTGAAATATGCTTAATGTTATTACAAAGAGAATGATTCCTTTTTGAATAATGAATATTATTGTGAAATTTGTGTGCCTACTGTTTCAGTTAGCTTTTGCTTATCTATGAGTAAAATACCCATCAAGAACCACTAAGAGGAGGAAAAGATTTGAGAGGCCTCACTGTTTCATAGGTCTCAGTCAATAGATGGCTAGATCCATTGCTCTGAGCCTAAGATGGGGCAGTACATGATGGTGGGAAGGGCCCAGAAGAAAAAGCTGTTTAGCTCATGGTAGGGTGTGGAAGTGGAGAGAAGGTGAGAGAGAGGAAAGGGGCATCAGGAAAGATGCAAGCTTCCAGGGTCTATCTCCAGTGATCCACCACCGTTAGCCATGCCCACCTGTCCAGAATTACCACCCAGTCATTGAAAGTGCGATAGACTAACTAGTGTATAGCTTTCACAGTCCAATCTGAACATTGCTGCATTAGCATAGAAACTTTTAGAGCATGCCTCAAATCTAAACGGTAACATCTACTATGTCTCAACCCTCTCAATTTCCTAACATTTCCAGTCATTGTTCAAATTCTGAGCACCTATTATTTAACTGTAAAATATGAATAGTAGGAAGAATATATATGACCATTACTCTTATGAAGTCACAAGGCTGAAAGAAGCATAGAATAAATGCTAATTATAAGTGACAGGTGCTAGAAGTGTACACCATGTGGAAAAAATTCAAATGAACAAGAGAATTCACTTTGCTGGGACTGGACAAAGCTGTTTAAAAAAATATATATATATATATATGATGTTTTGTTATGCACTTTTGCATGAGTGAAAATGACCATGATAACAAAATAATGGTGGTGGAAAGAGGTGTCTGGACAAAAAAGATAGCATGACAATCAATTTAGACTTCACGGTTATTTGGAGGTAAAATGAATAAAATGCTGTGTTTCTTGCCTAGGGGAAAACTTTGGATGAAATTCAACATGAAATGGAGAGAAATGAAATAAGAATAGGCAAAAGGAAGAAAATGGGGGAAAAGAGAAAATAAGAGAAAAATAGGTAAATAGACTAAGCTGAGACATTAGCCATTAGGAATAATAGAACTAAAATAAAATGAGAATGAGAGTTGGTCAAGAACATGAAAAAAAATATTTATCATCAACTTGGGCCTTTTTTTTTAAGAGAGAGAAGGAACATGAGAAAGAGAATCAATTTTTTTTTTCATTTTGGACTTTATTTCTTTGACACTTCATTACGTATGTGGTGCTGGGATTTGAACCCAAGTCCTCACACATGCCACGCAAGAGCTCAAACCACTGAGCCAACACCACTCCAGCCCTCAGGCAGTCTTTAACTTAGAGAAAAGAGTAGCACATTTGTGTGTTTCAGGCAATGACAATATTTTCATGTTTTCATTAAAATTAAGTCACTCAAACAACAATAACTTAGTGGCAAGGTTTCCAGGACTAATTTCTTGGTAACCCCTATTGGTGAGGACATTTAGAAGCTGTATTACTTATTGTTTAGATTCGCTCACCTATTTATTATTCACCTATAATATAAAATATTCACTCAAAAATAATTTATGAGTCCCTTTGAATCCAGGAATAATGCTAGGTGCTAAGGATATATCCGGGAATATAAATATCCAAGCTTTTACCTTCTAACTAAACAAACTTTTTTTCTAAATAAAATAATAGCAGACTTAATAAGAAGATGGAAATTTGGTATGTAATATTTTATATAACTTTCTTTGCCTTTTAAAATTTCTGTTACTGGGGCTGGAGCTGTGGCTTGGTGGTTACTGTGCTTGCCTGGCATACACAAGTATACGGGTTCAAACCCCAGAAACCCACGTACACAACTAAGTGTCAGAGCAATAAAATTCATGTGAAAAACTCAATAAAAATTGATTCTCTCTGTCTCTCTCTCACTGTCCTCTCTTAAACAAAATTTTATTTTCTGTTACCTTCTATTTTACTTACTTTCATGGACACTGGTTCTTTCTATGCCTTTGGTCAAAATGACCACAAGACATCATTCTGAATACAAATTCACATACTCTTATAATAGGGCTTTGTGTGTTGGTTCTCTTTGTGGTTTATTTTAGTCACTTTGCCAAGGCTTTTAATTGAATAAAATTGTTATCCCCAGATTTTATCTACTTATAATAATCAGCACCTTAATCTTTATGCCAACTTTTTCCATAAACTGCCACAGGAGGATAATGGCAATTGAAAAGCTACAAAGAGGTGGGAATAATTATTGTGACCTTCTTGTCATCCTAGCAAACTCTATTAATCCTTGGAGAAAGTCCTGCCAATACAGCCACATTTCTTTCCCACAGGGAGGGTAAAGCTCATCATCCTTTTTTCCTGACTCCTCTAAATTGCTGCCCCACATTTACTGTTGCAACTGCATTATTGGCCACTGACCTGATGTTTTTCTCCTGCCTGCCAAATGGTTAGGAAGCCACAAGCAGGCTGCTTCCTTTTCTGGAAGCAAAATTACCCTACACAAACATCCAACTCAGAATAAGTAAATTACCTTGGTCAATTGATTTACAATTTTTCTGGGGCAAGGTTTATGATAGAGATATTAAAAAGGAAGTACAATTTATCACAGTGAAATAAATAGTTGAGAATTCACATTTCTGCCATGAGTGGCCATGTTCCGTCCTCCACTAGGCAGGTTAACTCAGCCTGTTGGCTTACTGGGCTCTTCCATTTCCAAAAATTCCATTTATGCTTTGGGATTTAGGTTACCTTCTGTCTATGAGCCCAGGTCTCTATAGAGCAAAGCCTCCCATGCAAGGCAGCACTAGCTCCATACTCTCCCAGCTGTTTCTGCCCCTTCCTTTGATTGCTCCCATTCTCTTGCAGGTGGTGGAGAGGAAATGCAAAGACCACTTCAACTGGCAGAAAACATGGGAGTGGGAACCTGGATGTGTTTCTCCTTGGTGTGGAACAGATCAAAATGCATTAGGCAGTTGCTATTCTCTTCCTGGTTCTTATTCTGACCCTCAAGTCCTCTTTTAAAAGTAATACATGAAGTCATGTTTTTGCAAAATATTACAAAGACTGGTCATGTAGTATTATTTTCTTTAAAAAATGTGTTAGGATAATAAAGACAACTTAACTAGTTTTATGGCATACAGATTTTTGGGGCTTTGTAAAGAAGGTACATATTTCAAGAAAATAGAGCAAAAGTGACATAATGCTACACGGTAGACCTTAAGATCATGTCTGACTTTCACATTATTTCTTTATCATGTGCTTAAAAATGCATGGAAGGTGGAAGACACTTAGTCAATTTATACTACTTTTATCTTCTAAATTTTCTTGCTAGGATTAGAGAAAGATCAAGAAGACATGCTGTCCATGATCTTTGTTCTTCAATCTTTCTTTTATCACTGTGACATAAAAATTTCAAATTGTCCACGTGAAATCTTTTTCTCATTGGAAAATAATGGATTTGTATTGTTTTTATGAAGAGACAAACAAATTAAACCAATGTTTTTATGTGTTTTTGGTTTGTTTTTAGTTGATATTATTAGATGGTAAAATTTCTGTTTTATATTGTATGATGAATAATCATAAATTTTCAATTACTTGAGAATATAAGGAATAAGAGCCTGAAAAAAAAGCTAAGATTTAAATAATGTATAATAAAGGAAATTTGCTAATTTCAAGTGTTTTCCAAGATTTTGCTATAATGAAGTTTGACTGAAAGGATTGGGTCTCTCTGCAGAGAAGTATAATTATTATTAAAATTTAAAAAGGACACAAAAAACTGACTTGGCTACAGTTCTTCTTTAACATCTATATACTTATGTGACATTATACTTTAAATTTTCAAACCCTGTTTGCACTCCTTATGTTAGTTATTTGAGTTCTATCTACTTTGCATTGAAATAAACCTTAACTGTGTTTTTCTACATCCTCAAACCCTATCTCACATATGGTTTTATCCCAAGTTTAAACACCCAGCCTTTAGTTTTCAGTGGTCTAAGAATATTCTTGCAAATAGAATGCACTTAATGTTACGTTATATTAAATTATATTGATACTGTTTCATGCTCCATAAGAAAATAAGACCTGACTTTTTTATTTTCTCAGTTTGTCTTTTCTCTTGAGTATTGATTGGTTTCCCCAAATGTGACCTGTTTTTTTTTTTTTTAATCAGGACTTGTGGTACTTTCATAGCAAATTTAAAAGTGCCCACCATCTGCATATGCTTTTTGTTCTGTGTTCGCCAAATTCATTCCATCTTGATAGTATATGACTAACCTTTCTTGTAATGTCTTATATGTCCATAATCCAGATGGCACAAAACAGGGCAAATTAATGAGGATGCAATTTTATTTGAGCTTAACCTTGGCAAACCACCCAAGATTTAAAGGCAAAGAGTTTCTCTAAGATATGCCTGGAGCTTAGTAAAACCAAAGTCTTCTTTAATTGCTTGGTGCCCAACTTATCCCTCTCTTCCTAATGGACGTATATGATTCATAGCTTGATAGGAGAAAACAGGATAGACAGCTCAAAAACAATTTCATCTGACACTGGTAAAAACAGGTCTGATGAAACTCACCCCCTCTTTTTGTGTTCCCAAAACTGGTTTACTATAAAGAACTCTTCCCCATATCACTTAGGTAAGATTCACAGATGTACCTTTTATTTATCTCTGACAAGGCCAGACACATATCCTTTAGCTTCCCATTCTTTAAATAACAGATGAATATCTGAACCTAAAAGGTTTGTCCCCACTGATGAGCTGATTTTTGACTAAGAGTCTCTGTTCCCTCATGCCTCTAAACATAGACTCAAACTCAGCCTGTGACAGCACATGACTTGTCCTAGCAGGGTCTTTCCCAAATCTGCTGGCCCCAGGGTATATTCTTTAGCAGTCTACCATCACCCTTGCCTATAGGTCTTCTCCAGTTCAGTTTTCTAGCCTTCATTGCTGTTCTTTTTAAAGTAAATCTTCTTTTCCATGTAACTATTTTGATACTGAAAAATCTCTTGGTCAGAACACCTCCCTGTTAGTTTTCAGGGTTTCAGCTCTGAAGCTACTGCTTCACTTATTTTGTCCATTACTTGTCTATTACAAAGGAATTACTATCCTATTGTTTTGTTTTGCCTTCGGCTTTGGGTTCAGAAAAGATTATTCTTTTTGGTCCCTTCTGTGGAACCTCTCCTGTCTTCTCAAGCTCCTCACACCTAGGCATCTTGCAGGTACATTTCCTTCTTTAATCTAACCCTGTTGATTCTCTGAGGAATCCCCAACAGCTCTCTACCATGTGAATTGTATGAAGAATTAATCAAGTGGGATTTCTTCCCCAGCTATAAACACCTCCCAGTCTCACTGATTTAACTACTGTTAACCCCATGGGCAAATCACTCCCTTAGGTGGTCTCCTTTCTCCCCTTAAGATGCTTATGATATAGTTTCATATATATATATATATATATATATGTGTGTGTGTGTGTATGTGCATGTGTGTATATAGCAAACACAAACACACACACACACACACACACACATTTTATATATATGATTATGTATTTTCCAGAATTAAATGATTGCATAAGTATTCATTGGCTTTTTAGAGGAGTAAAGAGTAAGCTACGTTGTTGGTTCCCCCACTAGATCACTCCCTCTCATCCCTCACTCTCCACTATCTACAGTTTACCTAGACTATGTGTTGCTTTGACTTTAGTGAGTCTAGTACATGAGCTTGACCTTTCACCCAAGCCTGGGTTTTGCTCTGAAACATAGCTAAAATTTCAGAATTCAGCTCTCTTGTCTCTGTGTTTGCATATTCACATATACAATATTCATCTGCCTTCAAATGGTATAAGGAAATTAGATTACAAATCCATTAAAAGAGCTCTACTATGACTGGATGAGAGATAATTAAGTACTTAACATAAATTTGATGTTCTTAAAATTTACAGCAAGTAAACCATTAAATTTATCTGACAAAATTTTACTTCAGTAGGAATTATGACTTGTAATTTACCAGCTTGCAGATCATTTTTTAGATTTTTTAATAATTTTGGACCTTAGACTTATGCTAAATTAAGTGCACAAGGTACAGAGGATATGTTTTTTTTAAGGAAAGTCATTTTCCCCTAAAGTTAAATAATTTTTACTTCAAGAATAAGAAAGAGAAAAGTGTAGAAAAAATCTGAAATGTATAATAGAGTCACAAAGGATTTGTTTTTCACTTTGTAAAAAGAGAAGTACTAAAATAATTAGGTTTATTTGATATTTTTTGAAATGCTTGGAAAGTGTTGTCACCTCAGAAGAGATGCTTAACCTTTCCTAGGTTGGTTGGTATTTTTTTTTGTGTGTGTGTGTTTGTATTTGTGGTACTAGGCATCAAATTAAAATCCTTATGCAAGCTAAGGCAAGTGCTCAACCAGTTACATCTCTAGCCACTCTTAAGTTAAATTTGTATGGTAAAATATTTCTAATATAACTAGGTAAGAAATTATGTAAAGTTCCTAGAGATTTTACAATGTCCTTGCTGACCAAGATATATTTTTTTAATTTATCAGAAGTCTGGTGCTGCTTAGCCTGATAATATACTATAATGTTATCGACAATAAGTTCATTTTTCTTTCTTCTACTAGGGATTGAATTTAGGAGGACTTTAACACTGAGCTATATCACCAACCTTTTTTTTTTTTTTTTTTTGAGAGAGAGTCCAGTTAAGTTTCTCAGAGACTCATTAAGTTGCTGAGAGTGACCTTGAATTTGTGATCCTCCTGCCTCCCTAGCCTCTGGGATTGCAGGTGTGCACCACTATGCCCAGAAACTTCAGTTAAGTTTTAAAATGTTGCATGTCATATAAGTTTCTTTAACAAATGCTTTTCTTCTTAATGAACTCAGTCATTTTAAATCTTTACTAATCACAGATAGCTATTTTATTTTATTCTGACACTTCTGTAAATTTGTGTGCAAACAGCCACAGGGCAGAAATGTTTGTTGTCAACAAAAAAAGGACTGTCTCAAAGATTTATGTCACCCTTGGGCAAATTTTTCTGAGAATGATGCTTAAATAACTTTGAGACCCTACCACTAGATGGAGTCAAGATTTTCACATTAGATTCATTAGACTGCCTGTCAAAGATGGAAGGAAACAAGAAAGAAACAATTACATGAGATAAAAAAAAAACCTCATGAGGGATGATCATAGCTTTTTTGGAATATAGATGAAGCTTCAGTGTTCAGTTTTCTGGACATAGAAAACTTCTTTTTTCCTTATGTGTAACCCATAACAATTTATTATACTTTGCCTGTGCAAGTATAAATGAAACACCCATGATTTTTGCCCTTCCTGGTCCGTCCAAAATTTGGATCTCTTATATAGAATATTCCTATTTAAATGAAAATATAATTAACTTTCATTTGATCAATAAGAATTTTGTCTCATTATAACCAGAATATAACTGGAAGCATTGAATATGAAATGAAGATTTTGATGGAATGTCATATTTATTTGGAGTTTACTTGACTCAAATATAATGCAGCATTTTTATGAAGCTAATATTTATATATGGAGTTTTCTTACAAAACCTTCTTGGGAAAACTGGTCTGGAACCTGACATGTAGAATTTCTAACCTTAGAGGTGAATAAAGAAGATAATTTCTGGAATCAGGGACCTTATGATAATTTTAAGTCATTGAGGGTAAAAATAATATACTCAGATCTATAGATACTTACTTTAAAATCTCCTGATATGTTCTTGATTTGAATTCATACCCTCAAGAGTACAATTAATGAAAATTAATGAAAATAATTAATGAGATAATTAATGAAAATTTCCAATGAAATAAGTGTAAACAATTTCTATATATTGAAATACCATTCTTGTCATACTTTTATGTAAATAATTAACTCAAATATAATGACTTCATTTTGTGATTGAGAATAATCTCTTTTTTTTGATACTGTCCTATCTTTGATCAAAAGGGGATGACTATGGAGAAAATTTTTGTGTGTGTTTCAATGGATAATAATTGCCTCTCCTAAGATATTATCAAATCCTGTTGCTATTCAAATCCTCTTTTACTCCTCCTTATAATTTTCCAGTTAGTTGATGGATATATAAACTAACTAAAATATTAAAAAAAGAAATAACTGTGTTGACTCCCCACAAAAATTATACTGAATGTTGTAATGTTGTATACTTTGTCAGTCCTTACCAAAATTTTAGTTCTTATACATTATTTCTTTTTTTTTAAAGAGTGAAGGAGAGTGTGAGACAGAGAAACAGAGAGAATCAATTTTTATTGAGTTCTTCACATGGCTTTCATTGCTCCAACACTTAGCTGTGTACATGGGCTCTGAGGTTTGAACCCGCATACCTGCGCATGCCAGGCAAGTGCTGCAACCGCTGAGCCACCGCTCCAGCCCTTCTTATACATTATTTCAACATTTCACTGCAACCTTCCAAACACACACATTTAGTGTCCCCCCACTCTCTGTACTTGATGATGCTAAGAACTAAAATTTAACTGCACAGATCCATAATAAATATTACTGATGCCGTGTGGATTTATCACCATAGCAGACCACATGAGAGCTGGTTTTTCACTGGACTAGCAGCCTCTTGGTCATAAAGGAAGTTTTGTAAAGTGCTCAGGTTATGTGTGCCCTAACATGAGAGGTAACAATGATTGTGGAAATATCACCACATTCATAAACATCTTAGCTTAAAGAACTCAATGTGCATTGCTATGTTAAAGAAAGTTTTTAATTTGTGGACCTTTAAATCTTTACTACAAACTATTTTTATACTAATTTCTATTTTGTATTTGAAACATTTTTTAAGATGCCTAAAGCAATTGACACTTACCACTATCCCTTAGAAGTCGATTCAGCTGATTTCACAGAAACACTGTCCCTTAGAATCTTGCACCCTTCTTAAAATTTAGATAGGACACACAGACATCTCTCTTCACCTCTGCAAAGCCAGATGTAGACCTCCAGCTTTCCACTGGTAGCTTCATAAGCAAATAGCTGAGCTATATGGTCTCCACGGAGCAATTGTAACAAAATATTTCTTCTTCGTATATTTACGTTTTATTTTTATTTTAGAAAGGAATAGTAATTTTAGAATTGAATATGACTTCAAACTTGACCAAGTCTGTAGTGAGACCTGGTGTTTGGTTGATGGCCAGTTTGTGAATATTGAAAATAATTCACCAAGACAAAGACAAGCAAATAACACAGTCTATTGGAGGAAGATGTATGGCGACCATGCATCAGGGACATGACAAAGAAGTCTTCCTGGGGATTCTGAGGGTATATGAGCGTCTGTGTAATTCTGAATTTTGTGTTAGACCTTTGGCAAATTTTTACTAGGAGTGGTTTATGCTAAACAAATAGTGATTGATGGATTTCTGTGCTTTGTCCATAATATTTATTGCACATGTACAAATGCTT
>PVKS010042901.1:0-15173 GCA_004027875.1 Aplodontia rufa | reverse complement strand
ATAGCAATGGATGTACTAAGTCAGTCCTTCCCTGGGAGCTGCTGTTGGCATGACATTTCTCCTTCCAACTTGCACAGTATCTCAAGCCAACTAGCTAGTGTCAGAGAAGCTTGTATCCGTGGTTCCACAGCTCTCTCCACTTCACTTCAAATCCCAAAGCCCACTGTGGGGGACATGCATGGGTGAGGAGTCTCCTGGCCCCACTCTCAGTAAAAACACTGCATCCCTACAGAAGACACTGATACTGACGGGTAGAATAGGATCCTTGCAGGGGGCAACGGTGGCTCATGGCCTAAGCCTTCCTTGACTATCACATGAGTGATCAATATTTCTGTTAATTTTAGAAAGTAAATATTTGCAGTAGAGTCATTGTAACATGTACCAGTCCAAAGCTAAACAAGAACGTGTGTGTGTGTGTGTGTGTGTGTGTGTGTGTGTTTGATAGGATATTATTGGCTTCAAACAGTATTCTTCAAATTGCAGGTCTCCACTTGTTAGTGGGTCCTTAATCAATTTAATGAGTTATAGCCACCATTTATAAAAATAAAATAGATGAGTTTTTTTAAATCTCAGAGTAAATCATACATAATAAAAATTTTATTTAGTCAAACTTTTCTTCATATACACATACACTGGATCACAAGAAGAAATTTCTTATTATAAATCATGACCAAAGAGATTTGAAGTATATTGGCTTATAAGAAAAATTGAGGAGCTGGAGTGGTGACTCTGTGGTTACTGCACTTGTCTGGCATGTGTGAGGTCACGAGTTCTAACCCCAGCACTATGTACACAACAAAATATTGGAGCAAATTAAGCTACACAAAAAACTAAATAAAATGATTTTCTCTTTCTTTCTCTCTCACTGTTCCTCTCTCTCTTAAAAAAAAAAAGATAAATTGATACACTATTTTTAAATGTCGGTAGACTCCCTAAGTAGTTTTTCTACATCAATACTTAATCTATGCATTATTTTAATCGATCTGCTCCTGTGTTTGCATTTGTTGGCCTCATTGATGTTTTTAAACTGAACACATGGAAACATTCATTTTATCATTTACTATTCACTTTGAATATAAAAAGAAAAAAAGACATATTCAGAACATAATGTAAAAGTCCAAATCTTTTTTAAAAATTCAAAACAAACAAAAAACACTCAAAGGAAAATCATTTGGGAGAGAAAATTCAAAGTAGAGGCCAAAAAGAATCTATCACCAAATTCCAATCCCTCTTCTGTGTGCAGAGACCCAGACCACTGACAAATTAAAAGGCCTGACCCATCATTTCTGTCCTTGAGTAATAGCTTTCAAATTACATCCTGACGACAGCCAATTGGGGTTTTGGAGAAATAACATAAATTCTTATTCTGCTAGACTATTTTAATCCCCCACCCATCCATTCTTCATCTAAACATGTCTTAAATACACACACACACACACACACACACACACACACACGTGGGAGTATGCATAATTTACAGGGACACATGTGATTAAAAAAGCACAGCACACAGAAACTTGATATTGCCAGTTCTCTTTGGGATCCAATTCACTCAATTGACCCACTAAGGTCACAACAGTTGCCAAAGACTTTTTGTTTTTTCAGTATAATTATAATTATAATTTATTATAATTAATAAATGCTACAGAGTTAGTTAACCAAGCTGTTAGTAGGGACAGTACTCATTGCACTGCATGATAATTGCACCATATCACAGTATAAAAGTGTGGGCGATGTAGCTGAGGTGTCCGGTTTGAGAAGACATGCCTGAGATGCGCCTGATGTGTATCTTGCTAATGTATGATACCCAGAGGTAATGCACAGTAGAGTTTTAGGGCTGGAAGGGACTTGAGGGTCATAGTTTGAAATATTCATGTTACTGATAAGAAAACTCTGGTGATGTGACCCAACAAGATTCAGTCCAGGCTCTCACCCATCAATCAAGTGCAATCTGCTGCTGCTCAGTATCCACACCCACATCTGTTCGAGGCTGAGTCCCTGCATTCTACATTCTGCAGTTCTAATTTTTCTAAGCGATGGAAAGGACAGAATTTAAGCAGCTGGAATTACTTTCCACCAGACCCGCTGCTCCCTGGGTGGACCATGTAGCCATCTTGCTGCTGCATGCAGCTCACGCTCTGTTTCAAAGCAACACGGAGGGCAGCGAGGCAGGTGAACCAGGCAGATGGTCCCCGAAGCACTCCACTTCCTACACTCATCCAAAGACTCTCTGAATGCTGCTCCTGCATTTTAGTGATAAGCTGTTTCTGCATATTTTACACTATGTGTGCCTGTATAAGTATGTGCATTCATTTATTCATGAAATATTTATGACATGTTGAGCAAATGCTGTATAACAGTCATGGCCCCAGAGCCATGCAGGCAAGTGCAGGGTAGAAGGTTACAAGTGACAACATAAAAGTATAGCCATAGAGTAAAATAATACACAACGGAATGAATACAGATACACACAGAGGATACACATGCAGTGTAATATTATGTAGTGTAGAGTATTGAGTGATAGAGTATAATAGTATATAAAATTAAATTATATATGTATTATGTTCATGTCTGTAGCTCTTGAAAGAGATTCAAAGACTTCACGTTCACCTAAAACTTATTGCCAGGCAAGTACATTTGACCAGCTTGTTCCATATTTTCGAATCACAAAAAAATGTCTCTAGAAGCAACTTGGAAGTATTTTGAAATAAGGCTTTGTCCGGGTTTCACTGTGTGAGTTTAGGGATGTGGCTCAGAGTTAAAGTGCCCCTGGGTTTAATCACCAGTAACCTCCACCACATACACTGTCAGGAAAAATAACCAAAACAGGGGCTGGAGTGAGGACTCAGAAGTTGGAGCACTTGCTTGGCATGTGTGAGGACCCAGGTTCAAACCCCAGCACCGTGTACACAACAGTTGGAGAAACAAAGGCAAGATGGAAAAATAAATAAAATTGATTCTACCTTTCTATCTCACTCTCTCTCCCTCTCCCTCTCTTTAAAAAAGAAAACAAAACACAGCAAATAAAACGGGCCCTGGGACCAGAATTATTCCAAGGAGCTACATATCTAGATGACATCTTCAAATCTCCAGCTTCAGGCTCAACACTGGTTTAGAAATCCAAATACATGTTCTGCTGTGACTACAATGTCATCTACCTCCCAAGTGTCTGTTATCTACTTTCTAAGGCCTCTTGTCTCTTTTCTATATCTTTTTAACTAATTTATTTACTTATAGTTACTGGAGACGGCACTCATGGCTTCAAGTGTGCTAAGCAAGCTCTCTGCCACTGTGCTACACCCAGGCTTCTTTGTCTTTTTAAATCACTTCTCAAAGCATAGTGTCTTTAAGGCCCATCATGATTATTCATGTTAGTCCTGTGTATAGGTAAAGAAAGTGAGGTGATGCCTAGGCTGTCCATCTTCAAAACAGTTCTTCTTCCTATTTTTAAAAGCACTAAGAATAATTTTTCTCAGCAGAGCTATGTCATCCTCAAAATGAGTTAGGGCAGCATCAGAACAATTTAGAGGCTGAAAGGTCATCTGAGTAAAGGAGAGGTGAGTATCTACCAGAATTTAAAATTACTAACAGAAGAAAAAATTAATAAAAGGAGACTCCATTTTATTTCCCCTTCGAGATTTTTCTTTTTTGGCTTACATCTGAGTGCTTAAGAATTCTTGCTTTAGTTAGTGACTTTGAGAAATGGAGTATTAGGCTATCTTACTACCCAACTCTTTTATTATTTTAGAGAGAGAGAGCGAGAAAGAAAGAGTTAATTTTTTTTTTCATCTGGCTTTTTTTTTATTATTTTGCTTTTTTTCACTTAGCTCTGTATATGGTGCTGGGGTTCAAATCTGGGTCCTCACACAGTCCAGGAAAGCCCTCTACTACTGAGCCACCATCATTACAGCTCCCACCACCTAATTACTCTTATGATTCAATTCAGTAAATATGCCGTTTTATTTTATTTTATTTTGTTCAAGTGATTTTTTCCAAAGTAGCCAATTTTTTGTTGGAGTCCATCCAGCTTCTGTTAACCCAATAGAATGTATGTGAAGAAGCCAAGACTGAATATTTATTTTGGCGAAAGAAAATAAGCACAACAAAAATATAAACATTCCTCAAATCCAGACTTGTTCCGCGAATAGTAAGCAAGAGTGTATACAAGGAAACAGAGGTATGTAGCTCAGAAAATGATCATTCCTATCTTAAATGGTCAGAGTGATGATTTTTGAAATATAAGAAGAAAATGAGGAGAAAGATAAGCAACACTTTTATTTCAAAGGACAGAAAGATCCAAATGAAAGGTCAAAATATCAACCAAAATAATCTTAACGAACACTTCTGCAACTGCTGCATATTTAAATTATAGCACTGACTACTATTCTGACTAAGTGCTGTTCTGGGAACATCTGCACGTGTTCTGTAATATTAATGAATTTGAATTTGGAACCTCTCATACTGTGCCTCTCTATCAATAAGAGGACACATAAATGATTAAAGCAAAGCAACCGGAAACCTGATATTGCAGTCTTCCCTGGGATCAAATTCATTTATCAGCCCACTAGGGTCACTGACCTTAATTTCCCAGGGCATAGCCACTACAATGATTAATCGATCTATTCTCCCATTCCATTCATTTAATTTGAAGGGGGAAAAGAGTAAAAATATCTGCAGTGACTTGACCTGTAGACAATTTTATTTAGCTCATTGCATAATCTAAAGCATATATTAATGGCAGTAAGAAACATCATCAATACATGCTAAAAGTGAAACAAAACAAAACCAAACCAAACCATAGCATATGTATGTATCTTCTTCGCATTACTGAAGTTGTCCTGCGCGCAATCCTCTCTCCATACTATTGTTACCTCAAAAGCTGTAGAGGTATATATTTATTGATGAATATACTGGAAAGTATAGAGATCTTATTGGGTTTCTGTAGAGGAAATAAAGAATTTTAAAAATCTCACAGCCTTCAATGGAGCAGCCCATCTTTTCCTTCAGAACTGCAGGGCTAAAGCTGTCCATTTGAAATGTCTTGCAAAGGATATTGCCTGATGATAATGAAGTGCTGAGAGCATAGAGAAACCAATAATAGCATTTGTATAAACTAGTTTATTTTCATTATAATGACCAAATAAAGAAGTCCTTCATTCTAAGCATCTGGTTCTAAGTATCTAAAGAAGGGTGAAAATGACTTAAATGAATCATACTCACTGGTGTAGTGACTTTTTTTTTTTACAGCTGGTACAGGGGCTGGAGTCCCAATTTGTAGAATATAGTGACTTCTCTGGGGTAAATGCAGTCACTATGACTGAGCAATTTCAAGCAATCAACATAGTCGCTGAACGGAGTTAGGAGATGTGCTATAGAATACTTTTATATAGTATTTCCTCCACATAGAATCTTCTGAATTTCACAAACAAAAACCAAGGATGTCTAGTTGAATTAAATTTTCAGATAAGCAAATAATAAAGTACTCCCATGTGATATTTCAGACATAACAGAACATTATTCAATACCTGAACGTCTAATGTAACTGGGCATTTCTGGATTTTACTTGACAATCTTAATATAAGTACAGGGCTATAAATAACTTCCGATCCACAAATAATAATAAAACTTGGTGATAAGTTGAGTATTTATTACCTTGCTTTGAATATAGTGTAAATTTTATCTTTATATACTTTTATTTTTAATAATGACTGTTTGATAACTGGCTCACAAAGTTTGAAAATTTAACAGTCAGCTTCTGCAAGCCAGCTCTAGCATAGTGCTGATATATGAAATTTAAGTGTAATAGTTCCACACTAGAATGTTAGACTGGAAAACCCAAAGAAAACACAGATTGCAAAGGCTATCTAACTTTATAATATTTGTATGATTTTATTTTACTTTATTTGTTTAATCTTTTTTAAAGAGAGAGGGAGAGAGAAAGAGAGAAGCAATTTTTATTTAGTTTTTCATGCAACTTTCATTGCTCTGAGACTTCTTTGTGTACGTGGTGCTGGGGTTTGAACTCGTGTACTCGTGAACACCAGGCAAGCACTATAACCACCAAGCCACTGCTCCAGCCCCAATTTTATTTTACTTTATTTTTTAAAGAGAGAAGGGCAGTGAGAGAGAGGGAGAGAGAGAATCAATTTTTATTGAGTTTTTCACATGGCTTTCGCTGATCTGACACTTAGTTGTGTACGTGGGTGCTGGGTTTGAACCTGTGTAGTTGCGCATGCCGGGCAAGCCCCATAACCGCTGAGCCACCACTCCAGCCCCTATTTGTATGATTTTAAAATAGACTGTTAAACATGGCTTTATGAAATTTCACATGAAGTACATTTCAGCGTAACTGAGCGCTCCCATCACTCATACCTTCTCACCCCAAACCCAGGGCAATTTCTCTGTACAAGGAAACACGCATGTTAAGATGTTTTTTCTTTCAGAACTGCAGAAGGATGTCGTCTTCCTTATAGTTTGTAGAGATTTATCTATCAGAGAGTCAGCCCTCCTTAGAATTGAGTGGTTGGAATGAAAAAACTATAACCTCAAAGCTTCTGCCATTTTTGCGTGGGTTAGGTGGAATGGGGAACTGGCATAGAAAGTCCTTTTGTTCTGGTGCATAACTAAGAGTTTTCATCAGAAATTCCTAGTGCACAGATAGGCCTGGAATTTTGTTTGGGGTAAAGGTGAAAAATGTGCACTGATCCATGAACAAAGTAATGGAATTAGCAGTGTGTGGGGAGAAAATGAGATTAAGATGATCTTTGGAGAAGAGGCTGCTGAGGAGACCTAACTATGAGTTTACTTAATTTTTAAAAATTCAATAAATCATTAAGCACACAAGTGGAAAACAAGTCCTTCACTTTAAACAGGGACATCTCCCTTTATTCAAGCAATATGCACAAGAGGATATTCAAAATTTATCCTCATTTTGACATTTGAGACATTCTCATTTCATGGTAAAAATCTGCAGTGTTATGCTGTATTTTAAATTTTTTCTTAGTTTAGCTTTTATTTGGGGTTTTCATCAAGTGCAAAACCCTTAGAACAAGTTCTATTTCACATTATAAATTTATGTATGATCTAGTGTAATTCTTACTAAACATTTGCCCTAGATGTTAAGTCCAGTTGTCTTTGGAGAACATGAAAATCTATTCTAAACGTAGCATTAGAAACAGTTAACTCTTCTTTCATGTGAGAACCTGTCAATGACCAAAATAATAACATGAAAAGTAGCAAATTTTGATACCGATACCTGGAACCAGGTATAAAGTTCTGTATATTAGTTCCTTTTGTTAATTTCCTCATTTCTAATCTTAGAAAATTATATCATAGTCAAGCACAGTGGTGCACACCTGTAATCCCAGTAACTCGGGAGGCTGAGGCAAGAGGATCACAAGTTCAAAGCCAGCCTTAGCAACTTATTGAGGCCTTAAGAAACAGTGAGACCCTGTCTCAAAACAAAACAAAAAAAAAAGTGTTAGGAATGTGGCTCAGTTGTAAAGTACCCTTGGATTCAATCTCTGCTACAAAAAGAAAAGAAAATAATATCATAAATGAAAATACTTATTAATAATGTTTGAAGTCTTAGATTGTTCTGTTTTGTTGTGCTGGGAATTGAACCTAGAGACTCAAGGGAAGTCCCTTTCATTCATTTGATTAGCAACTCACTAAACTTTTATTAATTTAAATAGTAATTCAGTTAAATATCCCTAAAAGGTCTTCAAAGTTGTTTATTAACCCTTTCAAATTGAGTTTTAAGCATACCAAAAACACGTTGCTTTGGGACTGGAGCCGTGGCACAGTGGTTACTGTGCTTGCCTGACATGCACAAGTATGCTAGTTCAAACCCAGTACCATGTACACAACAATGTCTCGGAGCAACAAAAGCCACATGAAAAAACTAAATAAAATTGCTTCTCTCTCTTGCTGGACCTCTCTCTTTAAAAACTGTTGTATTGTTGAAAACAACTGAGCTACACAGAATTAAACTTTTTCATTAGTGTAGTAGGATCTTAAAAGCTTCTTCTAAACACTTGATTAAACTGGTATTGATTAGCTCAAAGCGGCAACCTAAAATTATTATTAAAGTTTGCATTATTTCTCAAACTCTATTATCTACAACACTGAATGATGAAAATTAATCTTCCAGTATTTACCTTTGTAAAATGAACTTGAAGTTATTTCCATTTTCTCAGTGAAATGAAAGTTAGATGCTGAATTTGTCCCCAAAAAAAATGTAAAATTAAACCTGGCACAATGGCACACTCCAGTTATGCCAGCAACTTGGGAGGCTGAGGCTGGAGGATTGCGAGTTCAAAGCCAGGCTCAGCCACTTAGAGAGGACCTGAGCAACTAAGCCAGACCCTGTCTCAAAATAAAATATAAAAAGGACTGGGGATATTGCATAGTGGTAAAGGTTCAATCCCTGGTACCTCCCCCTCAAAAATAGCAAAATGCTTCAGAGACAATGTAAAGAAAATAAAATGGTAAAGCACAAGAGAGTGAAAACAAGTTATTAATTATATTTGGGGTTTGCATTCATGCAGAATGCAGGTATGTTATTTTTGTAATTTTGTTTAGTTTTTGGCTTTCACTGCTTTTTACTCAAATCTCCTACTGAGGTTGTAGCATTCCTTAACATGTAGTGAAAAGGTGAACAGGTAACCAAATGCATGGGTCAGTGCTTGGTCTCTCAAGGTCTCAGTTGCATTCCCTGGAGAATAAAAGGTTAGAATAGAAGACAAGCCCTAAGCTTCCTTTCTGAATTTTTAAAATATTCACTTAAAACCCAGTACTCTGAATTCACACTTTGAAACAGAAGAGTTAGTTTCTTAAATGACTCAGCTCTTTGCAAGCTTCTAGGATGATGAATGACAAGACTTCACAACCCTCTGTCAGTTCTGTTTCATTAGAAGAGAATCTCATTTCTTTTTTATGAAATCAGAATATTAATAAATGTTCATTTGATAGGATTGGTGGGGGAAAATGTTCCATGTTTTGAAGCAACTTATCATAGGTTCTGTTTTAACACCAGAGCAATGGCTTTGTTATCTGGTCTCAAATGCTAGAAATCACGTCCTTTACAACTATTTAATCTTTTGATTTTTAAAATAACATGTGAATATTGGATTTTAAAATGTTTAAGGGAGTACATAGGTTTCCAAAATGATTTTGGGCGTATCCTAGAAAAACATCTAAGGATTGCTGTTCCAAAAATAATAGATTACCTGATGTGTTTGAGTGACTTGAGAGGGATAAACAATGACAGAAGTTTGGGTAGTACATAACCAAATGAAAATAGATTTGTTAGTGAATGAACAGAAAGTAGTATGATTGGAAAAGTTGTAATATCCAATAACTATATAATTTCCAAAAAAATAAGAATATGGCCATAAACAGTGGTGCATATCTGTAATTCCAGAGACTCAGGAAGCTGAGGCAGGAGGATTGCAAGTTTGAGTCCAGCCTCAGCAACTTAGTGAGACCATAAGCAATGTAATAAGACCCTGTCTCAAAATTTAAAAAAAAAAATTAATTAAAGGGGGGCAGGGGATGTTGCTCAGTGATGAAGCACTGCTGAGTTCAATCCCCAGTACCCCCCCAAAAAAATTATCCCTTTATTTTAGTTTGCTTTGGGCAGAAGCCAAACAGCAATAATAAATCAATCTTTCTCAGAAACATTAGAAAAGCATTCTCTGGGTGTATTTTAATCACATTTGAAAGTTTAAAATAGACTCATGAAAATTAATTCATTGGATTTTGAATGTGATTATAGACAGAAAAGATAATGTAGCACAGGGAAGGACCAGGAATAAAAGAACCTTTTGAAATGCATTTGAAGGACCAGAATTCCTATAACTTGGGGAGGGGAGGGTGCTGTTTGGTTTGGTTTTGCAGTGGGATTGGAGGAAGTCCTCATCCTGTGGGGCAGGTAACGCTATCAACCTGCCATGGGACACTGTCACTGCTTCCTGATTCTGAAACACAGTGGAAGTCTGATCCCAGCTCTGAAAATATGGTATTTTCATTCACAAGCAGGTTGCCGTACATCACATCTTTCGACAAGTACTTATTGATCACATTTAGTGACAAGCACAATTCTCAGACTATTGACTCCACGATCGATAAGACAGACATTGCTCCAGCCCTGATAAAAGTGTTGTTCAGACAGATCTTGTGCAGAAGTCTATTACATTTACATAAAAGAGAGAAGATGAATGATAAAAATAGAGCTGCTCCAGCTTAGGTAGGTATAGGAATCCAGAAACCCTCTCTGTTTGCCCATTCCTTCTGTCCCAATTAAAACCACTGTCCTTATGAGCTTCATATAGTTTATCACCACCCACTATATCACAACTATAATTAAGTAACTGATTGCATCACTCAGCATTTAACACCGTATTCCTGGCTAGAATGGACATTGTAAAAGGGCAGGGTCTCTCGTTTCTTCACTATATTCTCAGTGTTTTACATACAGAAGGCGCACTTGACTGTTGAATTCATGGATGATAAAGGCAGAGCATTCTATAGCTTAATACTATGAATAATTCTCTAAAAGCATTAAATGAGAATGATGAGCACGTATCTTTCTGGGATTATCTGAGAACTGAGAACTTGGCTGTAGTTATGATGAGTGCCGTGAGGAAAAGTACAAGATGTTTTGTGGGTGTGCGGATGTGAAGTCTCCCTTGAAGGAGTGACATTTGGGCAGTTTACTGGTTGATGAGCAGGAATTAATTTGTTAAGGGATTGGAAGCTCAAATTCCTTCCGGGGAGCAGGCAGGTAACACAAACATGCATTTCTAGCAGGAGTAGAACCACAAGGAATTTCACAGCCCAAGGGCTGTCACTCAGGTCCTCATTGGCAGATCAGGGCTTTGGTTTTGATTCCAAGCACTTGGATGCATTGAAGGACTCTAAGCAAAGAAGGGAATTCAGTAGACTTGTGTTTTTAAAAGTTCAGAGGGCAGCGATGTTGTAAAGGATGGGAAGCAGATTGGTTAGAGAGTTGTGGTTCCCCATCTCTCCTTCAATGTTTTATGTACATTATTGAAATAACTGTGCTTTTCCCTCATGCAGCCTTATCCCACATCCCTCACCCTAGGTGATCAGGCTGTATGCTTTCTTCTTGCTTCCTGACTCTGAGAAATTAGTTCAGGTGTCTACACCCTGACCAGGAATGAAATAAAAACCTAGCCCTCCACATTATCTTTTGTCTGTTTGCTGATCGTTCTGTTACCAAAACCAAGATGGACAAGACAGTCCTTTCTTCTAGAGATCCGCACAATTGAGAAAAGAAGCACAAAAGACAATAAATACTCAGTGCCATTGGTGCCATCAACGATAATGTTGATCCTACACACTGTGAGCCCTAATCTGCCAGAGGTGGAGAACCAGGCCAAGGCATCACCTGCAAAGCTAAAACCTATGGTTAGACTTTATCATCTGGTTTAGTATTTAAACCAAAGATAAAAAACAACACGAACAATTCTTACTTAATAGGATTGTTTAGAGATACTCTCATGCAGATTATTTGCCAATTAACATAAATGCATCTGGTCCTACTATTTGTGTACATAAATAATTTGAACCCTTAGCTTGTCCACTCTCTTGGTAGTACTATTCTTGGTTCATCCAGAACAAAAAAAAAGGGGGGGGGGTGGAGAGCTGCCCTAGAGACTGACTGTGAGTCAGCATGTTTCCACAGTGTTTATTTAAAGGTGAAAATCTGAGGTTAGGGAACGTTTGAGAAAGTCCGGCACTTTTGCTTCTTCTTTTAAAAAGTGGAAATGACAAGTCTTGTGACTTTCATACGCAGCCAGACATGATGTATTTATGTTTTTATTGTTATTGTACAAGACAAATTGGGTGAGCATCCTGACATTAAAATTAATTCACTTTTTTTCCAACTCGTTTATGCACTGCTATATTTGGGCTCAGAATTAATTTCTACCCTGCTTCTTTCCCTACAACTTTATATTAAACATGCTCATATGATATTAATCCTACAAATAAAGTACTGTTGTTAGAAGTCATTTCCTTGGTGAAAATTGCCTCCTTTGACACAGGAATCTTTCCTCTTTATGACACTTCTAAATCTAGACTCAAAACTCTACAGGTCTCATTTAAGATTTCATTTTGTAGCTGTTTTGCCCTTCAGATAAATAACACAAAACTATGTGGTGTTGGAAAGTTAACTTTCCAGCAAAGATCATTCATTTCTGGTCACAATCAAGGAAAGGATTCTGTGCAAAATCTCTGGGGAGGAGAAAGACTTCTAGTGCCCTGTACAGTGAACTTATCTCACACACACACACACACACACACACACACACACACACACATCTCTAACAGATGATTTTACATCTGTGTTTCCCTGAACAACAATGAAGTACAACTGTGGGATGACAGAGCTGTCCAGAGTCAATCAAACAAGGCTGGTATCATCATACTGACTAATTCATTTTCAGATTGTTGCTCTGATAACCCAGACACAGGCCCAAACTTCTGCCAAACTGCTTTTTTCCTCCAAGTGATAAAAATTTAAAAAAAAAAAAATGAATTGACAGCTGTCATCAGCCCACCTTTTATCCTGATCTATACAGTCTTTAGCAACCAGAGTGTCAATGTTGGGGCACGTTGCAGTGTATGTCATAACTTTGAAGAATCCAGATTTCTAATCTTTTCCTGAAAGATGTTCCAATCCTTTGATGACAAAAAGCATTAAACCCCAAATCTGAGAGGCAAAATATATCATATTCCACTGAAAACTCTTAGAGCCAGAGAGTTGGCAGCTTGCAGAGTTAATAAGGACAATAATAGCTAGTGACTACCGTCTACTGTGTGGAATGTGTTAAGACTTCTAAATATATTCCATTACTGCATTTAAGTCTTGCAACTATAAATGGTAACATAAAGGGACTATGTTTTGTTTTGGTGTTAAACATATTATAGCTTCACCTACACCAAAAGCTTAAGATGATTAATAATGAGATCAAGTGCTTAGTACAGTGCCCATCACATAGGAAACATTCGAAGTGTTCATTTATTCAAAACTGTTTTCGTGAATGAATGTCTCAAACGTTTCCTTCAACTGACATTTCTTCTGATATGGATATTTAATTGTCATGAAAGCAAAGAAGAAATTTTGAGAAATACTAAGATGAAAGTTTTCTTTTCTTGCTCTCAATTTGTCAAACACGTGATCCTGAAAGTTAGCCATGGGAGGCAGATGCCATTGGGTGGAAAGAAACAGCAGAACCGGCTTCGAATCTCACACCTACCTCCTACTCCTGAGTCCTCGCCAGCAGTTGGCAATTGGGTACAGGAGAGTGGGACAAGAACGTTTCTTCCCCAAAAGAGCTAGAAGAAATGCTAGGGTCACGTTCAGTGAGCAGAAAAAGGTGGACTGCAGATGAGAGGCAGGACAGCCAGGTGTGAGGAGCTTCCCAAGCATACCAGGTTCAGTCTGGGGAGGACTGAAATTTCCAGGGTATTCCCTGTCCTGGAGGACTTGGCTTGGTGTCCCTCAGAACCTGGGCTTCTAAACTGCTGAAGTTTAAACTCCTTAGCTTGACAGCAAAGCACACTCAGGTTGTTGTTAAGTATGTATAGTAGGTTTAATGGTGTACCCCCAAATTTATGACCACCTGGAGTCTTAGAACGCAATCGTATTTGGAAATAGGATCTTTGAAGAGATAGTTAAGATGAGCTTATGGTGGATGAAAGTGGGTCCTAAATCCAGTATCACCAGTGTCTGTATAAGAACGGAAGAGTGGGGCTAGAGCAGTGGCTCAACAGTTAGAGTGCTTGCCGGGCGTGCATGAGGACCAGGTTCTAATCCCAGCACCATTTACACAGCTAAGTGTCAGAGAAACAAAGGTCAGATGAAAAAATAAAATAAAGTTGATTCTCTCTTCCTTTCCCTCTCTCCTTCATTCTCTGAGAGAGAGAGAAAAAGAGAGAAAGAAAGAAAGAAGAGGGTCACATGTGTGTAATCCCAGTGACTTAAGAGGCTGACTGAGGCAGGAGGACTACAAGTTCAAAGCCAGCTTGGCAACTTACCAGAGCCCTAAACGACTTAACAAAATTCTGTCTCGGAAAACAAAAATTTTAAAAGGGCTGGGGATGTGGCTCAGTGGTTAAGCATCCCTGATACAAAGAAGCAAGGGCAGGGGAGAAGAAGAAGAGGACCCCCAGAGACATCCAGACACATGGGAAAGAAGGCCATGTGAAGACAGAGGTAGAAACTGGAGCAACACAGCCACAAGCCATGGATTACCAAGGATTTCCAGGAGCTGCCAGAGGCTAGGAAGAGGCCACGAAAGATTCATCCCTAGAGCCTTAGAAGTAGTAATGTGGCTCTTGCCAGCACTTGTTATAGCTGTCCTTGGAAACTAATACAAATTGTAAAATTCAAACTTCCTGGCTCAACACCAAACAACTCTCAGGACCTCACTCTAGCAGATCTTACTTCTCATAGCTCCCAGGAGTGTGCCCTACATCACAGATAGCCTGTACAGGTGTCCAGAAAGGGCTTCACACTTTCCCAGGGCTGTGAATTTGCTCTCACTCTCCCCACCACCCGGGGTGCCCCATCTTAGTCACCCACCATTCCAAGCACAGGCCTTGTCCTCCTTAGGAGCACGGTACAGGAGGCAACCCTCCTCCCAGAGCACACCCTGATCCCCAAAACCAGATAAGTTCTTTTTTTTTTTAAGGGAGAGAAAGAAGGGAGAGAGTGGGAGAAAGAAAGAGAGAATCAACTTTAGTTTTCACTGGCCTTTGTTGCTCTGACACTCAGTTGTACTGGTGCTGGGGTTTGAACCCAGGTCCTCACGCATGGCAGGCAAGCACTCCAACTACTGAGCCACCGCTCCAGCCCCAGATATGTTCTTACTGTCTTCAGAAATCTTCCAGCTCTGACTTTATATTGCACATTTGCCACTTTCTACTTTGAATTGGTTATGCATATGCACAGTTAACCTTGTAAAATAGATTAGACGTCCTTGGGAGAGTGACCGAGGCTTGTACAATTTTGTATTGACCACAGAACCTGGACTGAGTTCCTGAAATGAAGTGGTTACCCAATCAACGTGTGTTGAGTGGATTGCTGCACATATTGTTGTACTGCCAGTTGTACTGAGAGTGAATAAATAATCCTAATGTAA